>JAMZAV010012556.1:0-19208 GCA_024449915.1 Sweltsa coloradensis | reverse complement strand
ACGCGAATTGAATCACGAAATTTTGAACAAAGTTTTTTTCCCAAAGTTTTGGTGGAGGTGCCAGGTAGGTAGTCAAAATTAAATTAATTCTGGCTGGTACACATGGTGGAGGTGCCGGGTAATTAAACGCGATTGTGAGATCGTAATAATTGTTAGTATGCGAGTAAGCTCAAAATACTTCATATCAAAATATCCACATTACACAAAAAATGCATAATTTTGCAATTTTGGTGGAGGTGCCGGGTAGTCGGAAATTAATCCTGGTAAAAACTGTAAAAAACTTTGAAATTGAGCTTAAAATTAAAACTAATTCTCACTCTCATGTGCTTGTTTTTCTTTAAAATTATTAATCATTAACCTGGAATTTGTGATATTGATAATTTAAAACTAGGGAAGACGACGGGTACCCGGGTACGTGTTTCCACTACCCGTTTACCCGTAAAACCCGGTTCCTGAATTGAGGTATCACATTGTAGGTGGAAGGCTAATGTAAACATGCGCTTTCTCATATCTTTTGTGCTTGGCGGCGTTTTTGTTTTGAATTATAATGTCCTTTGTCATACCCCCGACTTGTGGCAGTGTGCTGAGTATCCCCCCCCCTCCTGCCTAACCACTCGTGCGATCTTCCAGAGATTTTTACTGCGTAAATAATTACACAACATCACTTAGTTTTCAATCTGCTAGAAGTCAAAACTTAAAAGCTATCACCCATGGTGATAAACCTTCCCTTTATCTTGTTTACTCAATTCGGGTCCAGTCCCCCCCCCCCCCGCCCCCGCCCCCCCACCCCCCGCGCCAACGCATCCGTGAGTCGTGACCTTGACTTGACTGTGTCAAGATATAAAGCAGATGCAACGAAACAGTGAGTGTTATCTTAATGGCCCGCTGCTGTTCCTCTTTCGTGATTATGAAATACTACTTCATCGGCACGTCATTGTTTATAGAACAGCATTACGTCGTCCGAGATAAAACGATAATTGATGAGCGCGTTTCTTCACAGTTCATTAGACACCCCACATGATTTTTTGTGTTACTACCCGGGTAACCCGCGGGTAATGTGTACGGGTACCCGGGTCGTAAAAAAGTCGGGTTTCGTCATCCCTATTTAAAACTAGACTTTTTTGCGTTGTGCATTATCAAATTATTTTTTGGTGATAACGAAAAATCGTGAATTTTTATTTTTCGACGCGAATTTTCAAACTTTAAAAAATAATTTTTGCACATCTCTATTAATGTCATAAAGAAGTTAAGAACAAGTAAAAGATCTTAAAATTTTATTTCAATATAATAGTAAAATAACAAAAAGGTTATATAATCTCAGCATTTATAGTAGTGAACTCAATTTGGGGGGCTTTGCGACGGGCGCTTCGATCTACTACACGACCGAAAAAGTCAAAGATCAAGTGCCCCCCGGATACGGGACAGAAGCCCGTAACCAAAAAGTCGCCGCACCTTGCCACGCTATCCATCATGGCTCCATTTCCCATGTTCACCTAGTGAAAAACGGCCCTTATCAGGGGCCACAAACCAACTATAATATACTGGACGCAGGAGGCGTCTCCAAAAAACTGGACGAGATCTACAGCATTATCTACGAACAAAATGCAGAGTATTCTGTATCTCAGAGGCTGGTAAAAGGCAGAGAAAACAGACAAAAATCTAAGTGACCTTAAAACTCCCAACTACGTCACCCACATCCTGGAGAGAAGCAGAACGATCTCTTCAGGCTTGATCGTTGGAGTGAGGTAAACCCCTGATCTCCACCTTCACAGTCACACATAAAATGGAGATTAGTGGCGACAAGATTGAAATCGCTCCCTAGAGTCTGGAGGGGACAAATTAAGGTATACCATTCATATGCTATACAACCCTCCACAAAACAACCAGCTGCCCTCGAAACCATCAAGGGTTTCGAGGAACACAACATCGTTGGCGATTTCAATGCTCCGCAAAAAAAATTGGACTACGAGTCGACCACTCCAGTTGGAAAAAACTGTAGCAGAATTGGTCTACTCGAACGCACTCTTCCTGCTCGAGGACCCGGACAAGGAGAACAGGGCCACTTTCCTCTCCAACCCCGGATACACTTCCCGACCAGATTTGTCATGGCCCACTCATCAATTGCGGATGACCTAAAACAAAAAAATCTCGATTGCCCTCAGGGTTGGGTCATAAGGTGATTAAAATCAGCGCCACAAGAGCAGCTTCAAAAATGAGCAGTATCCCTACCTGAGGGGGGAACTTCCGAACGGCAAAATGGAATGACTTCACAAAAACCCATGGAAAATCTGGCTCCACCCCCATCTCTCGGGCAACCCCCACATCGAATACAAAATGCTGGAGGAGAAAATACTGGAAGCTGCACGCGAACACATTCCCAGAGGTCCCGAAAAAAACAAACCCTTTGGAGCAGAAAGCTTGAAATCTGAGGATAAAGCGTAACAAATGTAGACAAGATACAGAACATCAAAAGACCCCAACCAGCAAAGAAAAGCTTCTTGAAGCTCAAAACAACCTCACCAAAGCAATCGACGAGGAAAAAGGCAGAAATTTAGAAATTTCTGTTGAATCTGGACTATAGAAAAGACCCCTACAAGGCTCACATCTACACTTCCAACTTATGTGGGAAGAAAAGCAAAGCCAGAAGAAGAAAATGCTCCCCTTTTCTATAAAGGAAATATGGCAGTGACTAACAAAAAAAAAGGCTGATGTCCTGTGCAGACACTTTACACCATAAGAAAGCCCTCTAAAAAAGAAGCCAAAAAAATTTGCCAAAATTTAAGTACAAGCACATGCCAAACAACGCTTACAATCGGCCTTTCACCTCCCAGGAGCTGGTTTATGCAATCATCAAACTAGACAACAAAAAAGCGCCTGGCCCCTGACAAGATTCATGTTGAATTCCTTAAACAACCTGGGACCTAAGGCACGGAAACTTGTCCTCATACCTCATAAACAGTTCCTGGACCAGTGAAGTCCCATCAAGCTGGAAAATTGCCTTCATCACGCCAATCTGAAGCCTGAGAAAGACGCTCTGCCCCCTGCCAGCTATCGTCCAATTGCCCTCACAAGCGCCCTTGCAAAGACGGCTGAGAAAATAGTCAATGCACGTTTGGGATAATTACCTCGAAAGCAACTACATTCATCCCCGAAGACCAGGCAGGTTTTCGACAACACCGAGGCACCACAGACCAAGTCGCCTACTTTGCGCAGACAGTCAAAGAGGGTTTCAGCAAAGGTGAAAGCACACCAGCTGTCTCCATGACCTTTCTGGAGCTTTCGACTCCCCCGACCGGTCATGGGCAGTCAAGCAGATGATCAAAGATGAAGTACCAAAAAAAACATTGTCAGATGGCTCCAGACTTCATTAACAAGAGGCGTATCAAGGTGGTCCACAAAGGTGCCCATAGCAAAACACGTAAGACGCGAGCCGGATTTGTCAAGGTACAATCCAACCCGCCGACGTCTTAAAAATTGCAATCAATGGACCATCAAACTATTGAATCGAATACCGGCCTTATCGTCAAGTTTTGCAGACGACTTTGTCATCTTCTTCACAGGAAAATGTCCGGTTGGACTGGAGCAAAAAATGGGCCTCGCCATGACGATAGCTGCAGGCTGGATCAAAGTGCACGGCTTAAGATAAACTGCAGAAAAACCCATCTGCACCTATTCACGATGAGTCACAATCCCTTCAAGTTCAACATCACTCTTGATGGCGAACAGATTAAACAGAAGATGAGAGAAGTACCTTGGCGTGACTCTCGAAAAAAAAATGACCGGCAAGATCCACTTTGAAAAGGCTGCAGAGAAGGGCCAAAACGACTACGACTCCTTAAAAGGGGTAGCCGGTGTGTCCTGGGGCGAAAAAAACTAGACACTCTGGCGCTGACCTACAAAAGTACATCAGACCAGCCTTTGAGTACGGCACCAAAGTTTTTCCCTCCCGCCGCCGCAAACGCACGCCAGCCATGTCGACAGAGTCCAAAATCGAGCCCTTCGCCTCATAAAGGGAGCAGTGAAAAACCACCCCAATTATCGCCATGGAGTGGTTCACCCAAATTTGGAGCCTTACAGCTAAGAAGAGAGCAGCGCGCTGTCCAACGCACGAAAAACTGGCGCGCCTAAACCCGACAAATGGCTCAACTACCCAACCTCAAAAGTCAAGGCGCATACTAACTTTGCTGAAACAGTTTCCCCCAACTGAAGAGTAAAAACTGTCCTCTCCTCCCAGAAGCACCACGTGCACCACTTGACGTACCACTCCAGAGCTTCTGCCGGACAAGTCCATCAGCTTGCCCCGGGGACCAAAATTGACCGCACGAGAAGAAAGATGACATGACCATAGAGAACTGAAAGAGCTTGCGAGAAGCACCTGAAGAAGCACTTTCCTCTTCAAGAGTGGGTGCACATCTTCACAGACGGCTCCTATGACTCGGCTACAAACAGAACAGGTACGGCATCCACTGCATCTTCTTGAAGAAGCCACTCCAATGGGAGCGGCGAAACATACTTCGACGCTGAGGTCGCAGCCATTGCCAGGCCCGGGCCCAAAAAATCGCCGAGACCCCGCCTTCCCCCTCAACAAGACAAAATTTGTGATCCTAAGCGACAGCGTCTCGGCCATCCAATTTGTTCTCAAGCAGCGAACCTCCATCCTAAATCGCTGCTTTTCAAAAACTCCCTGTCGGCATCCGACAGCAAGGGGGGACTATTGGAGACTCAATGGATCCCCAGCCACTGCAAGATCATGGGGGAATGAAAAGGCAGACTTCTTGGCCAAAAGGGCCACAAAAGCACCGCAAACACCAGCAGCGCCTCTCTCCTACCAAAATGTCAAAAAATAAGATCAAGTCAACCACAAAAAAGGGTCTTCAGAAACACCACAGAAGAGACTTCACGACTAAAGAATGGTTTGGGCCGAGATCAAAAAAGGGCCCGGGCAAAGACTGGTCGAGGAAGACGGCCACCGCCCATTTCCGGCTTGTAACCCGGTCACGACGTCTGCAGCACCACCTGCACCGCTTTAACATTACAAACGAACCCGGGGGACCCGCAAACTTTGTAATTTTGAAGATCAAGACAGAGCGCATCTCTTCAGAGCGCCGCCCCTCAAGAATGACATTTACTCCCTGCGCGATGACCTGAGCAGGATAGAAAGGGAGGCAGTCTTAAAATTTGGGTAGCAAGACAGAAGAATGGCTGAAGAGGCCAACTTTGCACAAGAAAAAAAAAAAAAATAAAAAATTTACTTGCCGGGCAAGTAGGTGATCAGTTAAAATTTTACCCCTGGTCTATACTGTAGGCCTATTATTAGGTAGGTGTACTGATATTTTATCTTACCCTTTTTTCAAGTTGTTGTAGTCGCTCAGGTACGTATAAGGTGGTGGGGCGTGCGAGGACTAGAAGCAAGCTCCCACGGATATCTTGTAACAATGCTACATAGCCTATATAAAAAAATTGTTCCGGTAAATAATCTTAGTACATAGGCCTAGTAGAGTACGTTGTACGGTCACCAAAGAAAAGTTAAGTTCTATAATAATAAGCGTTCACTCGAAATAAAATTTTAAGATTTTAACTTTCTTTTACATTTAAATTTAATAAATAGAATTAGTGCAATATTTTGGGTGTTTTTGAAGCCCTTAGACCTCACATATTTAAATTGTTCCAATCACTTTGTTTTCGGCACGTTTTGGGATAGCATGTACCCTTACTAAAAAACTTATTCACACAATGATTACGTGAAGCTCGTAATGTCGTGTTCGCACAGTTTAATAATAATTATGTTGGAAAGTAGGCGAAATACACAAAATACGCCAAAGCGTTTATCTACGCGAGAACTATCAGACACAATTGCCCAAAGAGGTCTCGCAATAAATAAATACCTAGATGGCTCAAAGGGTTGTTCAAGTTTATTGTTTTTAAGGATTCCAAGACTTTTATTAGTAGTATTTTATTTGGCCCCGTCATACTTTCAAGACTTCCTACTGTCCGAGGATCATCTTCGCAATCCCACGATCCTTGCTGACCCATAACCACTTCCACTTCGTCAGCAACAAAAAACCACGTTCTCTTCCCCGTCACCGCATCCCTTTCTTCTCCAGTATCGGTTTACGTCCATTTCCAAAAAAAGTTGGTACACTCCCTTTTTGTTCGACCTCCATCACGATCGGATCGGAATCTTTTTCGGAATTAGGGGCCCACCCAATGAAAATATCCTGCCCGGTCTGCCACGTTGTAATATAGTCTTAATAAGCACATTCTTTTCGTGAACACTTCATTGCTTGATGAGGAAAAAGCAAATTGCAAGCTCGGAATGATATCGCTAGCTTGACGGGGCTTTTGAAAAGTCGTTAACCTCGCGGACGATTCTGTTTCAATGGTCGCCTCTCGCTCGTGATCGCGAGGAAATACTTTTTTGTCCATCGTTTTTCGTAAAGGTCGGCATCAAATATATCCAGACCGAGGAAACGTCTTTTAACAAAGATGTGGCAACAGGGGAGAGATAATGTAACGTAGAACGGACATGACATGAAGAAATAGGCACGCTTACGCACCTTGGGTCTTCCCCGAGTTTTAATGAAGTCGAAAGGTTTGCACCCTATCGATTAGCTCAAACTGTGCCACGACAAAAGCAAGTGCGTACGGGGGGAAGGTGAGTTGCGTAATGAGATAGTTCGTACTCGTACGACACGGCAAATTTTGTGAACAGATTTCAATGAATTGTTGTCGTATTCTTTCCGTTGGTGAACGAGTGGTAAGAAACGTTGGAAAAAACACCGCGATGAGATATTTACACCAGATGTAAACCGAGTTTCCGTATATAATGTTCAGACAATTCACAAACCGAACGCCATGAGATAAGGTTTAAACGCGTGGTAATAGTCCATTGCTCGCGAGTCGGGATGCCCGTACTCGTTGTAATAAGTCAACACTTCTGGTGGTAGTGCAAAATTTCATCTCCGAGTACACCCCTTCGTATTCGGCTAACGAAGTCGAGTTGATCGCCCGGGTTAGAAGTTGGGTACCAAGTTTCCCCGCCCTTTTTGTGACGCCCGTCACGCCTTTGGATATCTCGCTTCCAAGACTTGAAACACAAGCTTGGGTTCAGCAGCAGCGGCAATCTGGGAAGTGTTTCTTCAGGGGCATCGCCGTATCACTACGAACAAAGATAGAAGATCAGTCATTTGTAGAAACGTTTAACTGAGATATTAATTTTGTAGAATTCAGACATTGTCTGTTGACAAGTGGCTCTGCGAGTTTTCCACTGGTATGCTTTTTTTTGTTGGTTTATTTGGATTAAGGAAGCATCAAGCAATAGGTCTTAATGCACCACTCTAGCCTAGCGGATATGGGGAAGAGGGCCCATGCTGTTCAGAACCAGCCACGGGTAAGGGGATGAAGGAGGGTTTCTCACGTCGCGGTTGTCATCCTCTTTGTCATTGTTCGTTGTGTCACTGTCATCGTCGTCAAGGAGGTCGTCAGGGGAAGGGGGAGGTGTCCCCGACGACGATTGCCAGAGCTCGCTTCTAGTTTCGGGGAGTAATTATACGGGGAGCTGATGTTCGCGAGGTAGACTTTCTCTTGAATCGCCTTGTACGATCACTTAGCAGAGCCATGAGCTGAGGCAGTTCTACCCCAGGCCCAGACGGGGGGCACACCCTGGGTTTGCTCCCGGAGCGGGCGAATATGTCAAAGTGACGTCACCACTCTGTCGCAGTGCATGCATCAGTGGAACACGCTATTTCGGGTGCACTAAAAATCAGTGTGATTCACTCTTTATTTCAAATTAAACTCTCTAAACATGACAACATGGCAATATAAAGATAATGTATTTAAATATAATAATTCCCCTACAAAACAATTACAAGTAAGATGTAGAAGCCTGCTGTCTAGGGCATAGACCTACCAGTGCAAGTTAGGTTATGTCTGGCATGGGCAGCATACTACATCACTGGTTTATGCATGTTAATCAAACCAAAATCAAGGCTGGGGTACGTTAGTTAATGCCTAGGCAAGGTTTATTCACTAATAGCTCTAACAATAAGTTTAATTTTCACGCATTAAACGCCTCCATATTTGCACTGAAAACATCGCTCAGTCTCCAAACTGGGAGCGAGCAGCCGCCCAGCGGAAAATATTGACACCGGTGAACACTCGTAGGCCTACCAGTGCGCACCGGTGTGGCCAGAGGAGTATGTAGTAGACTCTAACAGGGTATCTACAAGTCGGAAAAGTCAGGGAAATTAGCCTAGTTATACTTTTTTAATTTAATTATTTTCCCTAAAAAAAATTCTAAATCACTAGGGATGTCAAACGATTAAATTATTATAATCGATAATCGAATTCACTTTCACCTCCATAATCGATTATTAATCGATTTTAATCGTTTTGTACAATGTCGGTATAGTAGTCAGTTTCTTTCAAACTTCGGTCTGGTTTCGGTTAGTTTGAATCGCCCGCGCAAGGCATGAGCTCGCATCGGCGCCGTGGCGGGGACTTGAGCACTCACAACAATCTCGAAGAAGACAGTCAGAAGCATAATCAAGAGGAAGTGGCGGGGTAGATAAAGCATACGAGATGAAATTAGCATCAATGCTGTGATCAAATTCAATTGTTTGATGCCATGTTGTCGAAAACTCTTGGCCTAGGCCGAAACACAACACCAGAGCAATCACTTTTGTCACACTCAAGACGCCATGTTACGTAAAGGTGCAACTACTGCTCGGCGTTTCAGGCGCGTTAAGTGCGTTTACTGTGTTTATTGACTGACGCGCCAACTACGCCGCGTGGAACGCTTAAACAGAATGCAGCTTTAACTCCGCCCACTCCTTCCGACCTTGCACGGCCAGCGCATGCGCACATGATGACAAGGCAAGGCTGGTACGAACGATGTATTTTGCGACGTCACTTCAATCAAATGTGGATCGGGAACAATCTCGCGTGCTAGAAATTGATGGAAACGTATCTCACGGGCGAGCAAGACATTAAATCGGTGGTTATCACGGCGTATTTGGCGGGAAAACGTAACGTACGGGAACGTTTCTCGCGGGTAATAGGCGGCGGATCTTGAAAACTAAATTTAAAAAACCGCAAAAATTTAAAATCGATTATTTTTTTTAAAATCGATTAATCGTTTTCAATTATTAATCGATTAATCGAATCGATTTAATCGTAATCGTTGACACCCCTATAAATCACCAAATCAAATCAAAAAAATAATTTTCTGTAGGCAAGCCATCGACCCCCAATTTTCGTAAATCGTAATGTTGAACTTCAAAATTAGTTATTTATTACCAAATTACAGCCTGGAAAATTATGGTTTTTAATCTGGAAAACCTAGAAAAGTCAGGAATTCAGTAACCTTAAATAAGTATACACCCAGTCTGTGTCTAGGCTGTCCATATACAGTCTTGGGGAGAAGCGCGCTACAAGTAGCGCGCTACATGTAGCATGCTACTTTTACGTGTAGCGGAGCCAGTAGCGCGCTACTTTATTAAGGAAGCATATTGTAGCGGTAGCATGCTACAATTTTTGTAGCGTTAGCGTGATATTTGCGCTACTTTTTAAGTTCCGGGGCCAGCAGTCCCAGTACCACGTAAAGTCAAAAGTCGGCACTGCAAACTAACTTGTAACGCCCGCCGCGCCACGTCATGTGGTCGCCGTGTAGACCGGACCGTAATCTTGTCTCACTTCCACACCATCTCCCTCGCTCTCTCCCAGCGAGCCTCTCTCTCTCTCTCTCTCTCTGCGTCGTCCGAAGGATGCGAGCGATCGCCGATCTGTCACATCGTGTGAGCTGACTTTACCAAAATATTGCAGTGATTAGATTGCGTGGTGCATCTTGAGTGCTATTTCAGGGTCGTAAACAAAGGTGTATCCACGATAATTAGAAGTCGTATTATTGATTTAGAGCATAAGCCGCTCAATAATTACGCCAATCGTCTGAATTGCATATTAAAATGAAGTGATTAGTGTCATAGCCTGCCTATCCCTCCACCCTTGGGACATTCCAGGCTATATAGCTATTGTACGGCCTATTCCGAACCTTGTTTGTCGCATTCTTCTGCAGTGATTCCGCGAAAAACACGTTTTTGAAAATAAGAAATGCAATATGAATGTTGATCATTAGGCCTAGACCAGGGCATAGCCTAGCCTAAACGTTAAAAGAACGCCTTCTATCACAATGGAAACCGAAACTATGTGCTTTTGATGATAGGTCACGATCGAGTTGATGTAAATGGAGTTAAAAATCATCGCGGCACGACGTCAAAAGGCTTTACAAACGGGATAATTTGGGATCTCGACGACCCCCGATTAAACGGGAACATGTAGCGGAAAAGTAGCGCGCTATATTTCGTGAGTAGCGCGAATGTAGCGTCGCTACATCTGAAAAAAAGTAGCGAAAAAGTAGCGAAGCTACTTTTTCGGGGCATGTAGCGTTAGCGATAGCATGCTACTTTTAAAAAGTAGCGACCCCAAGACTGTCCATATATGAAAAAATATAAAAAACACTCAATAATTGAAAATATGAAAATAAATAAATACCTTGGTCCATTGTTGAAGACGAGCCTGGTCCGCGCCGCAGGTTCGTTCTTGAGTTTGAAGGTCGCGAGGAGCCACCCGACCGTGGCCTCGTCCTCCGAGAGCAGAACTCCGAGGGCTGCGACGTCGCTCGACCCGGCGCTCGATTCCACCGTCAGCAGAACGACGAAGACGGGGACTTGCAGCAGCGAGGCAGTCACGTCTACACACAGGCACCTGCAGGGTGGAGTTTTGAAGATTAATTAAATAATCATACTTTTTTAAGAGGTCTACAAGAAAAATAATTTTTTAACCTTTTTAGAATGAAATACATTCTAGAAAATGCATTAGAATCGGAAAGAAAGTAGTCTACTGGTAAGTAGGGCTGCCCAACGATAAAAAGAATCATATCGTTATCAATAATTTTAATGTGTTACCGGTATTATGTTCTCCGGGCATGGCCAAGGCCGCCCGCCGGCAAGGCAGACATGCCACTGTCGGTCCCAATCGAGAGCGGAATATTCAAGGTTAAGATAAGGCCTAGACAACAGACATGTTAGGGTATTTTATTTTTTATTTTAGCGTGATTCTTACGTAACTCACGTGCGACCGCGCGAAGAGATAGAAGCGAACTGATTTCTCCCCGCAGCACGCTTATCCACCCGCTAGAGCTGTGTTGCGACTTTCCACCCTTCCTATCTCTAACCTTTTCTCTTAGAATGAATGAAGAGGCAGCTTATCCACCCGCTAGAGCTGTGTTGCGACTTTCCACCCTTCCTATCTCTAACCTTTTCTCTTAGAATGAATGAAGAGGCACCCTTGCCCAGCAACAGCAGGAGGGGCAGCTTTTCTCTTGTTGCCAAGGGTCCTGGTTCGAATCCAGGGTAAGTCATGGATTTCTTGTCTCCCGAGCACCAGAGGTGGGAGGGAAGCCCCCTTACTGTCTGTGCTGACTGTGTGCCCCAGTATGAATGGTGTTTGAAGTAACCTTGCTGATGATGACAACATGCATGCAGAATTTACTTCTTGCGTTGCCCTACCACAGGTTTGGTTATGTGTTGTGAGTTTTGGTTGCATGTAGTTAGCTGATTTTTAGTGGCCACCATCCGCCTGATGAGTCCCAGAAGGACGAAACGCGTCGTGGATTAAGGTAACAAACAACTTTAAATTAGTTGCAGTTGTCATCAGCAAGTGAAAAGTTTTGTCGCCCCCAGCCCTTCAGGCTGGGTTGTATGTTCTTTTTGTTCTCTATGCTTTCCCAACCTGTCAACCCTTCTCCAATCATACTAAACTAGCCGATTGGCCTTTTCCTAATTGTAACAAATAATAGATTGGAGAAGGGTTGACAGGTTGGGAAAGCATAGAGAACATAAAGTCCAGCCTGAAGGGCTGGGGCCAACAGAACTTTTCACCTGCTGATGACAACTGCAGCTACCGGTAATTTAAAGTTGTTTGTTACCTTAATCCACGACGCATTTCATCCTTCTGGGATGTATCAAAACCCAGTATTATAACCGACCGCTAAATAATGAGTAGGGCTATCCCAAGCATCCAATTGGCCATTGACACAGAGATAGGAATTTGGTTCCAAACTGAATACAGTAAAACCCCTATGGATCGTTCCCGGATCGTCCGTTTTCCCGCCATGATCGCTATATTTGAAAAGTTTTTGCAAAAGTCCCATTTACACAATGTTAAAAATTTCCACATCCATCGTTCCTCAATCGATCGTTTTCCTCGCTGTACCGTTCAAAATGTTGTGTTTCTCAATGTTAAATTTACCCTAATGTATCGTTTTCGCCTTTGATGAACACCGACCGACGGACGAAGCACTATTTCCTGCAAGACAATACATCATCGACAGCGAGCCCGATGTTTTGTAAGCTGTAGTCAGGTTCACTTCACCTCCCCGCCGGCCGGCAGCTGCCTACGAGACCGGTTACCCCTCCCCTCCCGCTCGCGCTGCCAGTGGCACGGCTCTCTTCTCTCCTCTCCTCTCTCGGCCGGCCGGCCTGCCTGCCAGCTCAGACACTACACATTCTCTCTCAGCAGTGCCGTGTATTTCTTACGCGAATGCGATAATAATAATTACAAGATCATTGTTTTCAATCAATGACGATGTCAATACAACACTTGTTTAACTGTAGCGCGAGTGTTATATGAGTTGAGTTGCCGTGTCTTATTCTCGGATATAACACTGCCGGCTGCCCCTACCAGCTAGTCGTGTACTGCAACATTTGAAGCTGAGACGATCTCGACCTTGGAGACCCGGACCATTCCCTAGGGACTTCAAGGATGCAGTTCAGTGGCCCGTGCAATTTTCTCTCGTCGCAAGCACGATTCAAAATCGTAGTAAATATCGTTCCCAGAGTCAATGAAGAGATACAGGGAAATGTGATCTTCATGCACGGAGCATTGATCGATTTCAACGGAAAAATACTTAATCTTCTTTAAACACAAGTACAGCGCGGACAATAGGGCGCAGCGACCGAGAAAACAGATAACGTGACAATCCATTCACCAAGCACGTGCATGGTCAGCTGTGAGGTCTCGACCCGACGAGTAGATTCTTGCGCCGCCGATTCCCGCGGCTGTCTCTCTCGCACTCATAGCTTACGCGCCAACACACCCGCGCCGCGCATGAATCAACACTTGTCTATCATCGTTGTTGATTTTTATTTTTTACCTCATTAAGACAAGCTTTTTATTTTCTTTACGTACAACAATTATTATATAACTGTCTTCTGAAAGTCGTAATAGATACTTGATATATTATTATCCAGATATTTTGAGTACCGGTAGGCAATGAATTAGACTGAAAATTTTCAAAATTCATTTTTTTGTTATTTTACTCAATTTTAGGCATATTACATCGTTTTATTGGTTTTCCCGTTTTGACCGTTTTCCTCACTGCATCGTTTTTTTGTAAGCTACCCTGAAAAACGATACATAGGGGAATTACTGTATTTAGAGATCAGTCATACTGGATCATAGTCCGTTTTAGAATTAAACAAAATGTTTTCCTGAAGCGGGAATAGAACGCGGGACCCTTTGAATTGGAATCGGGACACTACATGACTCGACTAATGAGTAGGCCTAGAGATGTGCAAAAATGGTTTTTTAAAGTTTGAAAATTCGCGCCTTAAAAATAAAAATTCGCGATTTGTCGCGATATACCAAAAAAACACAATTTTCTCGTGCACAACTTAAAAAAAAAAAAAAATTGATTGATTGATTGATTGATTGATTGATTTTAATGATTTAAAAGAAAAACAAGCTCATGAGAGTGAAGTTCAGAATCAGTTTTAATTTTAAGCTCAATTTCAGCCTTCAGTTTTCAAAGTTTCCGACAGTTTTTACCAGAATTAATTTCGTCTACCCGGCACCTCCACCAAATTTACGAAATTATGCATTTTTTATGTGTCTTTTGATATGGATTTGAAGTATTTTGAGCTTACTCTCGTTCAAACGATTATTAAGATCTCACAATCGCGTTGTATGACCCGGCGCCTCCACCATATCTACCAGCAAGCATTAATTTAATTTCGACTTCGACCCGGCACCTCCACCAAAACTTTGAAATTTTTTTATTTTTTAAAATTTCGCGACCTAATTCGCATTTAAGGACATAATTGCTAATTTCGCCACTAGTTCGCGGTATCAACTAAAATTTCGCGAAATTTCGCGAATTGGAAATTGTTACCATTCAATCACAATTCACGAGATTCATGTGCAAACTGAATTTAAAGGGATTATTGCAACTTTAAAAAAATTCGCAAATTTCGTTGTCATTATTTTTGCACATCTCTACTAATGAGCCACACAACATACGGGGAACGCACCGAACGCCTGCACTAGGCTACTCACTCGGGGAATGCACCGAACGCCTGCACTAGGCTACTCACTCGGGGAATGCACCGAACGCCTGTACTAGGCTACTCACTCAGGGAACGCACTGAACGCCTGCACCATACTCTTATCCTGCACCATCAGTCCCTTGAACTCCCCCTCCTGCCTGAAGACCTCCAGGCTGCACCCGTACTCTTCCCTCAGGACATCTAGATACTCCTCCAGCTCGGCATTCCAGTCTTCCTGGCTCAGGATCAAGGGACACGATACGTGAGGAGGAGACGTTATCACTTCGTCGTCATCGTCGTAGGTCGACTCGAGAGCCACGTCGGACAAGTCCACTTCTTTCTTCATCGGCTTGGCCACCTTGCGAGACGGGGTCCGGCACGCAGGTCTGGAGACATGTTGTTAAGGTATACTCAGGTCAAAGGAGGGAAAACTGTTTGCCAGTTTCGCATTTCAATAATCTCGACAGAACTATTTGATTGTTTGGGATTATGTTCAATATTGTTATGAGAATGTTAAATATATTAAAGGGGTATTTAACCGCTAAACTCAAAAAATATATTTCATTCAGGCTAACTAGTAATGAATTTAGCAAACAACAGAAAAATTATTGGGGCCACCATGACCTCCCAAAAAATTGTCAAACATGACATTTTTCGAGCTAGGTCCCATCGGCAAAAATCTCCCATAAGAAATAACATGGGGACGATCTTTATGCCCCGTGACCTTGGAGGATTTTGATCCAAAAAAATATTGGCCATTATTGACGTACTCGTCAGCTTTTTCTGTAAATTCTCTATATTTTGTTTTGTAATCTGGGCAAGTAGTTCGGTCAAAATATGCTGATTACCAAGATGGGGTGAGATTTTGGAATGCATATTTTTGCGTGTTTGAGGGTATATTTGGGCACAGTTTCAAGACACGATGTTATAAAGGGGCATTTTAGATTGGTACTATGCTCTAGTATCTATGTGGACCAAAAAAGAAGCAGGTTAAAGCCGATTTAGGAAATTTTCAAAAACACCAATTTTTGCCAATTTCTGGATCAAAAAAATTAAAAAATTCGTGTTAAATCACAGTTACAAGATATAATTTTTTAAACGGTCATTTAAGTGTAGTATTGTGCTATAGATCACGTGGTAAAAAATAATTTTTGGGGTTTTTAGCCCCTTTAATAGATATACCTAGGGCCCTAGATCTACTGTATATAATTAAATATATTCTTGTCTCTTTGGTTGCAAGATTGAGATTCAAGACGAGTGGTGATAAATGAAGGTAAAGGACAATTAAAGAAACCTATGCCTTATGCGGGATTCGAACCCGCGTCCTCCTAGTGTCATAGGCTTTGGGCCTACACCGCAATCGCATGTGCCACTGTGGACGGCTTCAATCAAGGGGGGCCTACTAATGGGCCTATTACAGTATTTTCACGATTATAGGTCGTACTAGAATTGAAAATTGAAAGGCATATAACTGAGGTGTGACCTATGTTCGCAATTTGTAAATTAGGCCTAAACAATGAAATTTACAAAATAGAATAGTAATACTGTACGTACCTACTTATTATAAAATACCATCATCACCATGTCACTAATCAATAGGTAATCGGAGGCTCTAGCTATGACTATGTATTTACCGGTACTTGATTAAAGGCCGCCCTCGAGTAATGGCCGCACCCTTTAGCCACAAAACCTTTGAAGAAGCTAGGATATACTAAATACTATTAAAATGACTTCACATAATGGCCGCACCCCACTGTTTGAACTTGATAAATCTAAATATACCCAAGGCCAATATAATCGCATAAATACAGTAATTTATTTTTAAGTTCTCATTTAGACAACACACTCACGCTCTCTCTACGGCCCACGGCTGGCTCAATGACGACACCAGCAGTGTCTCGCGAAGGATCTTTGAGTCCGGCGGAAGTTTGCGGACGTGCACCAGCCGAGTGACCCCGCCCACCTCGGTCAGCCGACGGTTCTCGGGGTAGAGTTGGGCCATGTCCGGACCAAGGTGGTGGTTGTGTTCTTGGATCACGGTCTTCACTACCAGCACGCCGCGCCTGCGGTCGGTCTGGATTGAGATGTGAGATGGACAGTCCGTCTTGAAGGTCCTGTCATCACAGCGTTAGTCGGGTTGTGGAATTTTAAATTTTTTTTTTTTTTTTTTTTTTTTTTTTTTGAAATTAAGGCTTGGCCTAAGTCTTAGTTAATTTTGATAATTTGTTTTCCAATGAGGCCCATAATATAAATTCAATCAAAATTTACTTATCAAAAAACATTTAAGGAGTCACAGTTAGTCCTCAGGAACAGAAGTGTAGGGCTACACTACACTACACTGTCATCCTCCCAGGGTAGAATAGGGAATATTCCACTTCCGCCAAATACTGTACGAATAGATTTTTTAGAAGAAGTATTTCGTCCCGATTACAAATATGTACTTTGTTTTTTCGTGAAATAATAATCCAGTGATTTATAGCCGTTTTAAAAGCAGCAGTTTTTTAAAGCGGCAAAAACGACTGTGACGTCAGAACTGTGTTGATCCAACGCCGTCTGGATAAACATACATCCAGACCAAAGATGTTGGAATAGTATTATAGTAGGATCGAGATATACATCAAGACGGCGGTGTTTTAAACAAAGCAGCGCCTAGCGTAGCCTACAGTAATGTAAACAGATGGCGGACATTTTACATTTAACGCCTAGCCAGAAAACGAGAAAAGTTGACATTGCAATCAAAAAACAAAACTGAAACAGTCCTAGGTCTAGGCCTAGACGTAGAAAATTATTTATAATACAACAGTCTAGGCCAATCGTTCCTGTAGGATATAGGCATTGGTATGTAAATACTAAAATTTCTCACTTGACAAGCCCTAGGCTTAACTTGCCGACCCTAACCTGCACTTTCGTGTTCTGACACACACCCCGCTCAAAAACCTTACTTTGATGACTAATTAAAGCCTATTGTAGATAAAGAATACCATGATAGTCCTAGGCTATGCAAAAATTCAATACCAAATGCTCGTTATTCTTTATCACAATGATCTCGCGAAATCTCCTGTCACATACGAAAAAAGAAAAACAAAAGACGGTGAAAATGTACATCCTTGTGGAGTTGTTTGTGTTGAGCGGATGGGCGAGCACCGCCGTCTGTATGTAAATATGTACAAATATACGTACATTTAGTTTCCAATTGGCCTTGACTCAGCACAGTTATGACGTAGTACCGTCCAAAGATGGCGCACGCTCGTTTTTGGCGCGCAAACTGGGGGTCCAATTTACTTCTCGTTTAAATTACACAAAAAACATTTTTTTTTAAATAACAAAAAAAGTGCAGTGACTATTAAGACATGAATAAGAATTAAAATAAAATATAAAATATTAACTGGAATATTCCCTATTGGCCCAGAGCATGGCTCTGCTATGTGTAAAAGGAGATTCAAGAGAAAAAGTTCACCTTGCAAACATCAGCTAGAAAGAGTGAATCTTACTCCCCGAAACTAGAGGCGAGCTTTGGCAATCGTCGTCGGGGACCTTGCCCCCTCCCTTGACGACCCCCCGGCGACGATGACAATGACACAACGAACGATGACAAAGACGATGACGACCGCGACGTGAGAAACCCCCCTTCCTCCCCTTACCCGTGGCTGGTTCTGACCAGCATGGACCCCTTCTCCCTCTCCCCCCCCCCCCCTTAGGCTAGAGTGGTGCATTATGACCTAACGGTTGACGCGTCCTTAATCCAAATAAACCAAAACCTAAAACTACATAGGCCCTATGGGAATTTGACCCGACTTGCATTCGTCGTTTTGTAACAAAAACTTTTTTTTACAAAACATGCATTTTTATTTAAGTGCCTAGTTTAATATAGGCTACACTCACAATTTTGATATTTTTAAATTCCTAAAGTCTGTCCATCCTTGAGGTACAAAGTGACCATCGACGGACGAGACGGGTATCGTTTGCCCCCGTTCTTTGTCTGCCTGCTGCTAGGCTTTTCATTCGCAACCCTTCTCAGGCCTAGCGGTTGATAGACAATGAACGGGGACAACCGATACCTGTCTCGTCTGTCGATGGCACTTTGTACTTCAAGGATGGACAGAATTTAGATTCAAATGTTTATATATTCAAATTGAATGTGAGTGCAATTACTTTTTCATTTTCAATTTGCTAATCATTTTAATAAAATTTTAAAGTGAAGGTAAATTGAACCCAGCTTTTTTCCGAAGTTCACTATGCATTTTGTTTATAAAAAACCTTTACATAGTCTACAATTTAAAAAAAAAACATAACATACGTTCGAGAAAATGTTATCGGAGTTAATTCAAACATCTATTTAGACCTACTGTATCGGTACTTACTTCTGATTGGGTCGAATGCCCCGGCTTTTACTCCGTACAACTCCGTAGTGTTTGCACCCGTACAGAGCGTACGCATACTTGAGTTTCGGTGACAATGGTTTGTACCCCCGACTGGAGACGCCTTCCTGAATAACAAACCAAAACAATTGAGGTATGCGAGTACTCGAAAATTCAAATTTGAACAAACAAATTAAGTGTTCAAACTCAATTCGAAACCAAACTATCTGTATTCGAATTCCGATCCTATTGAACAAGTAGTTCCAACCATTGCAGAACAGAGCCTGAATTGAGAAATCATGAGCACTAGCAGGAAATTTGTGTGGCTCGTTGGTCTTCTGGTTAGCGTATCTGCTTCCAATGCAGAAGGTCCAGGGTTCGATTCCCGCCAAAGTCAGAAGTTTTTAACTAACTGATTGGACTTAGTCATCAGTTTCTAGGAGTTGTAAACGGGACTTGGAGCCGTCCT
>JAMZAV010012555.1:0-18221 GCA_024449915.1 Sweltsa coloradensis | reverse complement strand
TCGCCTTTTGTAATTTTTTAATTCTAAAAGTACTATTAAAAAAAAGAAATTGATTAAAAAAAACATTTTTCGCATATCTGCTTTTAAACGATGAAATCATAGACTATTAAATGATTATAAACATAATTAAAACTGCATACTAAAAATCGGGTGTAAGAAAAAATAAAATCGGTTAACTGTGTCACGGGCTATGTACATTTTAAGATAGTACCGACTAAGCTTTTCAATGATCGCACACCCAAAAAAGCAAATGGCTGCTAAAAAAAAAAACGAATACACAATTCTAAGTGACATCCTCCCTAAAGATGTTTCAAAATGTGCATACTACCACGTGGTCAGTCAGATTTGAGTTTGTAAACTGGGTTGAACGAAACTTTTTCCCAAAGGTTCTGGCCCCTGGTCTATGGAAAGCCTTGTTTGCCATTTAAAAAAGGGAAACAACATAGGGTCCCCTTTAAGAAATTTAGGAGCACAAAGAGCTCAAGAAAACGGGAGCTTATTCATGCTGATCTGTGTGGGTCCAATGAGTGAGCCAGCATGGGATGGTTCAAAGTATTTTTTGTGTTGGTAGATGTTTCACAAGAAAAAATTGTTTGTATTTTCTACAATAAAAAGATGAACCCAAGGCCAAATTTGCAGAATTTAAGGCAATGGTTGAAAATGAAACTAAATTAAAAATTCAGACTGGTTAGAACTGACGGGGGGCCCAGAATTTATCAATCAAGAAATGCGTAGTTTACTGCCCGATGCTGGGGATTAAGCATCAAGTCACAGTACCAGATACCCCCACAACAGAATAGAGTTGCGGAGAGAACCAATAGAACTCTAGTAGAAATAGGGAGAACTCTTTTGCAAGACTCTGGTTTAGGTGCTAAGTATTGGGTAGGAAAGTCACTAGGACTGCGGCTTACCTTAAAAATAAGATCCCCTAGTAAAGCAGTTATAGGGTTTGACCCTGAGGAGGCCTGGACAGGTGAGATACCCGATCTCATTCATTTGAGAACTTTTGGTGCAAAGTTCTGGTTCATATTCCTAAGAATTCGGGAAAAAAAGTGGGATTCTAAAAGAAAAGAGTGTTTGTTTGTGGGGTACTGCACTGAAACAAAAGGTTATAGATGTGTTGATCCTCAAAATCCCTGAAGAGGTTTTAGGGCTAGAGATGTTATATTCCTCGAAGAGACTCAGGAAGTTGGCATTAAGTCGGAAATCCCTAAAATGAGGTCGAGCCAAGTGTAGGCCTAGTAATGGGTAATGAGCTAGTTCAGGATAATGAGGTAATGTCAGTATCTAGTGAGGGATCAGGTAATAATGAAATCGGTCAAAGTGAATCCTCCGACCTGGAAACCGAGCTGAAAGTGGGGAGTCTCATGGCGTAGATTTAGATGTAGGCCTAGGCTTAGAGAGAAATTAGCGAAATGGGGGTGCTAGACGCACAAAAAGGGTTCATAAACCTAAGCATTTTCCCAGATTTTTTTTGCGTATAATGTTTTTGAGTCGCAGACAGAATTAGGCGAACCAAACATTTACTCAAGCCCTATTGGGGAAAGACAAAGGGAAGTGAAAAAGAGCTATGGAAGACGAGCTTAAATCGTTATCTACCAACGGTGCATGGGAGTTAGTGCATGGACCTGAGGGTGCTGATGTAATTAAAAGCAAATGGGTTTTTAAAATAAAACGAGGCCCGATGGTGCTGTAGAACGGTATAAAGCGAGGTTTGGTAGTAAAGGTTTTCACAAATAGAGGGCATAGACTATAAAGAGACTTTCTCACCAGGGGTGAGATATTCAACAATCCGGAATGCTTCTGGGTGTTGCTGTAAATTTAAATTTAGATATTGATCACCTGGATGTCAGCACAGCCTTTCAGCATGGGGAGTTGGAAGAAGTGGTTTATATGGAAGTTCCCAGAGGGACTAAACATTCAGTGGGAGCCCGGAGAAGGTTGTGTTTGTTGAAAAAGGCTTTGTATGTACTAAACAAGCCTCTAGGGCTTGGAACACAAAGATACATAATATTTTGATAAAGTTGGGCTTTAGTAGGTCCAATCTTGAGCCATGTGTGTATTTTAAGAGTAGTAATGGGGCATAATAATCATTGCTCTGTATGTTGATGATTTCATTGTTTTTTCAAATAACATTTCTTACAAGACTGAATGAAAACATGTTAGCAAGAGAATTTAAAATTGAAACCTTGGGGAACTAAAACATTTTTTGGGGAAATGGAGTTTCAGGGGGATAAGGTGCCCGGGTGTGAAATCAGAGTAAACCAGAAACAGTACATTCAAAATGTTCTAGAACGTTTCAATGTCCGATTGTAATCCTGTATCACCCCTCTAGACTGCAGGATGAAGTAAGATGTTTCAACTTCTGAAACCAATGTTGATGTTTCTTATCAGCCCTAATTGGATGCATCATGTATCTAGCTGTATGCACAAGGCCCGACATAGCTTTTGTAGCTAGTATTTGAGCCAGTGTTAATGTAGCTCATTCGTGATCACTGGAAAGCAGCAAAAGGGTGTTGCGTTATCTTCAAGGGACCAAAGATTATCATTTGTCATTTAAACCCACTGGTAATAAATCTATGGTTATGTTGATGCTGATTTTTGCTAATGATTTTTCTGATAGAAAATTTATACACAGGTTTTGTTTTTTTTGCTTGGTGGGGGCCAGTATCATGGGAAAGCAGAAACAAAGAATAGAACAAAGCACAGCACGAGGCTGAAAATGTAGCACTTTCAGATGAGGCCCGTATATTTGAAAAATTTATTCCAAGAACTGTTTGGAAAATCAGATACCATTTTTTTGTTTAATGATAATCAAAGTTCACAAAAAATAGCAATGAACACAGGAGCTGGGGGTAGAACCAAGTACATAGATGTGAGATACCATAGTTTAGACAGCACATTGAGCAAATACATTGGGCTAAATCAGTAAGTTCCGAGGAAATGGTAGCGATGTGTTGACCAAAGGTTTGGGAAAAATCAAACACAATAAGTGTGTTGAAGGACTTGGTTTGATCATGGAGTTTAAAAACTCCATGGATTGATCAAGTGAATTTAAGTTTTGTATCATTCTCTTGAGTATTACAAATAAAGTAAATTTTGTTTTTTTTTTCTTGTGTCAGTCAAGATGAAGGGGGAGTGTTATGGAGTATAATCTCTGGCTGACAAGAGGATGTCATAATGTTCATCTTCTTCTTTCTTTATAAAAGTTTTTTCAGCACTGCTACGGAGGGTTTGTTCCGTTTCCGTTCTGTCTGTATCATCATGTAGTTAAAAAAGCAAACTGATTTAAACATCGTATCAATCTGTGTTAATCCAACAAAAAAACTACCAATTCCGCTACTTTTTCTAACAGGTTGCAAAGGGTTCAAACATGTATTTTGTATTTATTTTAAAATGAGGTTCAGTCAGTAAAGCAAACCTTTGGGAACAGCGATGCGGTGGGTCCCCAAATGGCGAGCGCCGCACAAAGAGAGGGTATGACACTTAACTCAATTGCCTGTCAATCGCTTCTTTGAACCCAATATCTTTCAGAATGCCCGGGGCTGTTCTATTCCCTGCATAGGCTTTTCCGACAGTGGGGCCTCCAACGTTAAACACGTGACTCTGATTCGGGAGGTCCCGTGTTCAAATCCCGTCGAGACCGGCAATCCAGCCTGAAGGGTTTTTCCGAGTTTTTTCTCAGTCGTTAATGCTAATGCAAGGGATTGAGTAATCTTATATGCCTTCGGACATCCCTTCACAATTTTTGTTACTCATTCTCATCTTATTCTATCGATATAATAATTTTCCTTTTTTGCTAAAGAAGTTATTTGTAGGGATATGTATAATATATTGTATAGGCACTGTTTAATTTAATATTTAGATCATAACCTGGTGGCAAGGCACATTGTGTTTTAAAGGGGCCTTGCTCTCTCTTGCCCCCAGCAATGTGTATACTAGGGAAGCGCCAAAGTCGTTTTTTAAATGAGTGAGTGAACCAAGTGTTAAAAAACCGGGAACCAATGGCGGATCCCGGGGGGCGGTGGGGCGATCGCCCCCCCCATTTATTCTTTAAAAATAAAAAATGATTTTATTATTTTATTGTGGACGCACCAAATGCACTCTAAAACCTGATTTTCAAAATTTTCGCCTGCGGCGGCTATTTATTTAAAACTCCCGATAAAAATCAACTTTCTTTATGTTGTCAGAAATAATCATTTGCCTCGAAATGTGTCTGCTCGGGGTACTTCGATTTATTAAGTTGTCCTCCTATGTGAATCGTTTTTTAACTAAATAGGATAGACGTTTAATAAATAAATAAAATGATGAATTGAAAATAAGATCAAAAAGTTTTTTAATATGTTGCAATCTAGGCCAATGCTGAAAAATTGTAAGCTCGACTAAACAAACAAAAAAAATTGGTGCACTAAACTATTTGTTTCCGTATTGCTTTCCGCCCACCATTTTTTCAAAAACGCCCCAAAAATCCCCACTCAAAAAACCCCTTTTTTTTAAAAATTTTTCGCCTGCGGCGCAATTATGGGGGGCTCCCCCCCTTTTCCCCCCCGTGCTTCCGCGTTTTGCCCCCTTTCCCCACGACTGTCCATCCCCCACCCCAAATCGCCCCCCATGATTATGCCCCAATCCGCCACTCCCGGGAAAAACACCCCCCTTTTCCCCCCCTATACCAAGGTTTGGTTTCGAGCCCCGTATGAGAATGATACCGAGTACTAAACCCCGTGGCTCACCACTCGTTTAACAACGACTTGGGGGCGTTTCCCTAGTTTTTTTAAATTGAACTTTTTTAAAATCCCAAATCATGTTCAAAACGTTTTTACTTAAAAAAAAAAAAATTTTTAAAGAAAAAACAAAAAAACCCTATTTTTTTTTTTTTAACAAACACCCCTCAAAAAAAATATTTTGGGTGTAAAATAAAAAAAAAGTGGAGCTAACGGCTCGCCCCCCAAACCCTCCGTGCGTGGGCTAATGCTTAAACTATGCCATGTCAGTTTTACACAGATCCCGTCCCGCTAAAGCTGCTACTAAAAAAATGCAAATCTGTTTAATTTAAAAAATCACCTTTTTTTTTTATTGTGGTTTAAAAATCGCAAGGGCCCTACCCTGATTTTTTTCCCATTCCCCCAGTAAACTCAAAACCGGTTTCTTTTTTAAAATTTCACCCCCAATCGGGTTCAGCGGTTGGGCTGTTTTTTCGACGTACAGACGACAGACCAATATAAAGGGGGAATGAGGGCCTTTTTGAGTTAAATTTGGAGCCCCTTTCCCCGCTCCGCCCCCTTTTTTAAAACTGGGGAAAAACGAAAAAGCCCGTTTTTAAACCCGAGTGAGAAAAGCCAAAGTTTTGGTTAAAACCCGGAACTCCCCTTTTCCTCCCATATACCAAAGGGCTAATCAAATCCCAGTATGGGGATGATACCGGGGGATCCCCAATTTTTCTAAACTCCCCCCTTTTAAAAACCATTTTGGGCGTTTCCCTGGGTTTTTTAAAATTAAACTTTAAAATCGAATCATTTTTGAAAAACGTTTAGGTGAAACATTAAAAAATTTCCCAAATAAAAAAAATCCCAAAAAGTTTTTTTTCCCCATTTAAACCCCTCAAAAATTATTGGTGTAAAAAAAAAAAAAAAATTTTCCATTTAAAAGGGGAAATTAAACCCCCAACCCCCTCTGTGCAAAGGGCTTAATGCTTCCAGGGGCCTGTAAAGCCAGGAAGATCTCGTCCCCGCTAGCTCCCTCCCTAAAAAAATGTTTATCGTTTTTAAAAAAAATCACATTTTTATTTATTGTAGGTTTAAAATCGCAATGGATCTAGCTGTTTTGTTGGGCAGTTCTAAAAGAAACTCGCCCGGGTTGTTTTTTTAAAATTTCAGCCCAATCTGTTCAGGGGTTTCGGCTGATTTTCAAAGTACAACAGCCCGGACGGGCAAAAATCCAAAATGGGGGCCGTTTGAGTTGAAGGGGCCACTCGGTCGCCCGTTTCCCTCTTTTAATTTTGGGGAAACGCCAAAGCGTTTTTAAAAACGGGGTGGTGATTTAGCCAAGTTTTTGATACCCGGGAAAACTCTTTTCCTCCCCTTTCCCTTTGGGACCCTTACCCAGAAATGAGGAATGATCCCGGGTTTACTCAACACATGGCTCCTCACTCTTTTAAACCACGTTTGGCTTTTTCCCAAATTTATAAAAAATTGACATTTAAAATTTGGCAAATCGTATTCAAAACGTATAAGGGGTGAAACATTAAAAAATTTCCAAGATAAAAAAATTTATCCCCTAATTTTTAATTTTTCTTTTAAAACCCCCCCCAAAAATAAATTTTGGGTGTCAAAATAAAAAAGTTCGAGCTAATGGGTATGGGGGAACCCCAACCCTCCGTGCGGTAACTTAATCCCTTCCCAAATGGGCTCAAACCCAGGGTGATGTTTGTCCCGCAAACTGCTATTTAAAACCCAAATCTATCGATTTTTTTAAATATCACTTTTTATTTATTGTAGGTTTTAAATCGCAATGGATCTACTGATTTTGTTAGCATTTCTCAGTAAACTGGGTCCGGGACCCTTTTTTAAAATTTAACCCTAATCTTTTTCAGGGGTTTCGGCTGATTTTCGACTACAGACAGACGCAGAATCACAAAATGAATCCGTTCGAGTTGTATGAAACACTGGGTCCCCTCCGCTCCCCCCGTTTAATTATAAACTAGGGAAACACCAAACCCTTTGAAAAACCCGGGGGTTTAGCCAATTGTTTTGACTTCAAAAACCCGGGACCGTCGGGCCCCTTTACGGGAAACCCTTCACTCGGGTTTTGCCAAAAATATTTTTTAAAAATTAAACATTAAAAATGCAAAATCGAAATTCCCAAACGTTTTAAAGCGTAAAAACCTTAAAACAAATTTCCAAATAAAACAAATCACCTTTTTAAATTTTCCCTTTTAAAACCCCCCCTCAAAAAATAAATGTGAATGTAAAAATTTAAAAAAACGTTGGAACTAAGGGTATCAAACCCCTTTTCCTCCGTGCGGTGGGGCCAAAAATGGTTACCACTAGGTAAATCGGCCCAAACGCCCCCCCCCCATCCCGCTAACTGCTACCAAAAAAAAATCCCATTGATTTTTTAAAAATCACTTTTTTTATTTTTTTGTGGGCCCCTTTAAAATCGAAAGGGAAAAAAAAGTGTTTTTGTTAACAGTTTTTATCCCCCCTTTTTCCCTCCGGTGCCCTTTTTTAAAAAATTTTTCGCGCAATCTGTTAAAGGGGTTTCCGGCTGATTTTCGACGAAACGGGACAGACAGACAGAATCACAAAATAGAGCCGTTTTGGTTGATGGGGGACCCTCGGGTCGTTTCCCCGCTCCCTCTTTTTAACAAAGGAAACCCCCAAATTCGTTTTTAAAACGATTGAGTGAGTGGCCAAGTTTTTGGTAAAAACCGGGGAACATCCCCTTTCCTCCCCTATCCCTAAGGATCTATAAATGTTTTCCGGGTACTCAACACATGGCTCACTCACTCTTTTAAACCCAACGACTTTGGCTTTTCCCCCCTAGTTTTTTAAAATTTAAACCCTTAAAAATTTGCAAAATCGGTTCAAAACGTATTACGTAAAACTTTTAAACTAATTTCCAAAAATAAAAAAAATCCCTAAGTTTTAATTTCCCATTATTCCCCCCTCAAATTTTAAATGTTTTTTGAAAAATTAAAAAAAAATTTTCGACCTCCCGGGTATCAAACCCCAACCCTCCGTGTTTTAGACTAAATGCTTCAAATGGGCCCTGAAACCCCACGTAGAACTTTCCCCGCTAGCTGCTCTAAAAAAAATGCAATCGATAATAAAAAAAATTACTTTTTATTTTTTTGTAGGTTTAAAAAATGGAAAGGGATCTGGGCTGTTTTTGTTAGCATTCTCAGAAACTCGTACCGGATGCCCTGTTTAAAATTTTTCAGCCCCATCTGTTCAGGGGGGTTCGGCTGATTTAGGGCGTAATCAGACAGACAGACAGAATCACAGAATGAGGCCTTTTGGTTGAATGGAGCCCGCCCCTTCGCAAACCCCCTCCCTTTCTTTTTTTTCCAAAAGGGGGAAACCCCCCGCCCAAAATTCTTTTGTTAAAAAGAGTAAAGTTTAGCCAAGTTTTTTGGCCCCGGGGGAAACCCCCCCTTCCTGGTCACCCAAGGGGAAAATTCAAAATCCCCTTTCCCATTTTAACCCCTGGGAAGGGGGCCCAAGTCTTGAACCCGAAAAAAAGGGTTGGGGGGCCCCAAAGTGTTTTCCCCCAGGGAAATCCCCCCCCCTTACCCCCGGAACCTTTTCCCGGGAAAAAAAAGCAATAAATACCGGGTACTAAACTCATGGCTCCCCCATCCTCTTTTAAACCCCAAAAACTTGGACTAGCCCTTAGACCTGTTTTTTAGTCCCCGGTATCATTCCCCCATACTGGGCTGGATCCTTAGGTATAGGGGGGGAAAGGGGTGTTGGGGGTACTCACACTTGGCCCTCACTCAACGTCGTTTACAACGTTTTGGGCCCGTTTTCCTAGTAGAGGAATCAAGTCGCGCTTCGCGCGGCTTGAAAGCCCCCTGCGGGGAGGGCTTGGAAAAACCTTTCGTACCGGGAATTTCCTCGTAGTTTGAAAACCTCTTTGCCCCCCGGACAAACTCAAAAATCGGCCCGAGACGGCCGCGGGCGGTATTTTGGGCGGGTCACTTTTTTGTCTTTTAAACCCCGGGAAGATTTTGGAAAAAATTTTTTTTCCCGGGGGCACACTTTTGTTTCTTTCGCCGGCCCCTCCCCCTCCTTTTCGAAGTAAAGTGGAATATTTTTTTCGATATAAACTGATTTTACCCCAAATTTTTAAAAATTGGGGACGACTTTTTTTCCCGGGGACGTTTTTCCCCGGAAACGGGAAATTTTTGTCTTGTCCCCCCTTGGACAAAAAATCCCCCGGCTACAAAAGGCTCGCAGCCCGGCAATTTTCCCAATTGTCAAAGTTTTAGCCCCATCCGCGCTTTTTTCGTAAAAAGTCCGGATGGACCCAATCGACAAAAATTTGGGGGCCTTTTGTAAAAAATCCATAACAAAATTTTTCCGGGACGCTTTTCCGGAAACGTAAAAATATGTCCTCGAACGCCCGTTTCCGGGGAGCCCAAAAAGGGCCCGGGCCCGTAATTGCCCCCTTTTCGAAAAAATCCGGGAATGGGGTTTTCCGGTTCGTTTTTTCCGGAAACGTCAAAATCTTCGCCCGCCCGCGGGGAAAATCCGCAGAGCCCGGATGTACCTAAATGGTTCCGATTACTGCGCCTATCGTAAAACCCCCTCGTTTAATTTTTTCCCGGGGGAAAAATTTTTCCGGGTTTTACTTTCCAAATATGCCCTCGACCCCCCGGGCCCGTAAGGGGCCCAAAATGGCCCTTCCTTTTCTTAGAATATTTGCGCTTTTCCGTAAAAACCCGGGGACCAAAAGGGTTTTTCCCGGGGACGTTTTTCCGGTACGAAAAATATGCCCTTTTAAAATTCCCCGGGGTTTTCCGTAGACCCCAAAAATTTAAACCCCGGTCCCACAATTCTGCGCCTTTTTTTATACCGGGGGACAAAGGTTTTTCCAGACCCTTTTCGGAAACGCCCAAAACAATGCACCTCCGTCCGCCTTTTTTTCCGTAGAGCCCGGGGGGGGCCCCTGATCTGACTGAAATTGTGAAAGATATTAAAAAACAATGTTTTAAAACCCCCAAATTTTAAACCAACCCCTATTTTGAGAAAAAACCAAAAATTTTTTTGCCACGTTCCCCCGAAATTTTTTCGGGGTCGTTTTCTATTTACGCGGCCCCTTGCGTCCGGAAGGAAAAAATAAATTAAAAAATTTTTTGGGAAAGCCCAGAATGCTCGGATCACTGTTTTTTTCTTAAAAAAACCCCGTTTATTCTTTGATATTGTGAGTAGGTACCCCAAAACTGCGCCTTTCCCCCCCCCCCCCCACCCCTCCCCCTTTTCCCCGCCGGTTTAAAGTTGTGAATATTGGGTTTTGGCGCTGCTCATGCTTTTACTGGCTCCCTTCTAGTGAATTTATGCTTAATGGTGGTAACAGGGTGTCCCCTAAAACCCCCATAAATGGGCATCGAGTGCCCAAATCACTGTTTTTTACTTAAAAAAAAAGACCCCTTTTGACAACCCAACTTTAAAGTAAAATAAATTTTAATTTAATTTTAAAAAATCACCTTTCCCCCCCCGGATTTGGGGTTTTCCCCGCGCCTTTTGTAAAAAACCGAACAAAATTTTTTCCGGGACTCTTTTTCCGGGATGGGCAAATATTGGCCTCGTCCTCCTTCCGTGGGCCCGAGATGGACTTGGTCTTTCAAATTTTTGCGCCTTTTTTTAAAAAACCCCCGAAAAAGGTTTTTCCGGGACGCATTTCCGGGACTCAAAAAATTTTTCCTCGCCCCGCGGTTTTTTAGGCCCGAGTTTGAACCCGAAACGGAAAGAAAATTACCCGAGCTATTAAAAGAAACCTTTTTTTTTTGGGTTTTCCAAAAAAAGGCCAACCATTTTCCAAAAAACAAAACTAATTTATATTTGGGGGGGGGCACCTCTGATTTCGGCCCTCTGGACGCCATTGGGAAACGCTCCAAAAAAGAAATGGCTTGAAGATATTGAGGAAAGTCTTTGTTTTTATTTTAAATTTCCCCCCCCCCCCCCCTCTAACAGTGTCATTTTTTCGGCGTCCCCCTCAAAACTCCTCAAATTCCCGGGTTCGGACCGAAAAAAAATTAATACATTTCAATGATAATCAAGGTTTTTGATATTATAAACCCCGGGCTTCCCCCCCCCCCCCCCTTTCCCAACCCCCCCCCATCCCCCTACCACTTTTGGGCCCTCTATTCCCCCGTTTGTTCGTTGAGGCTAAAAAATTATTTCCCAGAACAAAAAATTTTACTTGGCCCCCCCCCCCCCCCCTCCCCTTTCCCAAAAGGGCCGCTTTCTGATAACCCTAAAAGGAAATCTGTCCCCCAAAATGTTGTCCATGTCGCCCCCCAAAGGACATTGCCCTCCTTTTTGGGATATTATAAAAAGCAATTTAAAGGCTTAAAAATATTGATGAAATGTCTTAATTTTTTATTTCTAAAAACCCCCCCCCCTCCCCCCAAACCGTGCCCTTTGGGGGGCGTCCCTTTAAAACAGGCCTCAAAAATTTGGAAATTTGTACCGAAAAAATTAATAAATTTCAATGAATAATCAAGGTTTAATATTTTTAAAAACTCGACTTCCCCCCCCCAACCCCCTCCTCCCCCTCCCCTTTTTCCCTCGGGTTCCCTTTGTTGTGTTCCCTTGAGGGCTAAAAAACCCGGGATTTCCCAAACAAAATTTGAATTTGGGCCCCCCCCCCCCCCCACCCTTTCCCAAAAGAAAACGTTGCGCCCAAAACCCCAAGGAAATCCTTTTCCAAAAAAGTTGTCCATGTCGCCCCCCATGGGGCATTGCCCTCTTTTTGGGTTTATAAAAAGCAAAATTTTCCTTGTGGTTGACGTCCTTTGATAAACCCGGTTGGTTCACTGTGGCAAAAACCCTTATTTTTTTTAAAAACCCAAAAATTCGTCCCTTTGGGCCCCCCCCCACCCCCCCACCCCCCCACTGCCCAACCCAAAAAGGGAAATCGCTAGTACGAAACAAATTTAAATTTGGCCCGATCGGGCGTAAAATTTCCGAGATATAGAAAAGTTTTTTTAAAAAAAAATTTCAAATTTAAATTTTTATTACATATTTTGACTCTCTAAATGCCATTTTAGAAAAATTTGACTTGTTTATTTCAAATAAATCGATTTACGCTACCCTTTAAAATAAAATTTTTAATTTTTTAAAATTTTTAAGTAGGGCCGAATTGAAATTTTATTTTCGATATATTAAAAACTTTTGGCGGACCTCGTTGAAAGGGGCATAAATATGTTGAGTTTTGTATTTTTTGATTTTTGAAATTGAAGTGGGTAAATAATTGTTAGCCCCCCCCCCTTCTTGGCCTTCCCACTCCTCCTCCCGCCTACAAAATAGCTTTTCACAAAAAAAATTTAAATTTCTATATAAAGTAAATTTTCACATGAAAAAACAAAAGCATGTAAAAGAATGACTTTCCACAATCGGTTTGCATGTAGGTTGTTTTAAAAATACATTAAAATTTCACAACAAAGCAATATTAAAAAAAATATCATCCGACCGTGACCCCCGAACCCCTCCGCCGCGTGATAACTCGTCATTCTTTACCGGGTCAACTAAACTGCCGTTGGATTTTTGCGATAAAAACTTACCCTAACACGCGCGGGTTTGGGAAAATTTTATCGGGGGGGGAATAAAAAAATGATTTTTTAAATATTTTTTTCGGGGGCTTGGTGTTTAAACGAAGGGTTTTAAAAGTTTTTTTTCCGGGGGGGGGGTTCCCCCCCGAACCTGATCTGAATTTAATGGCCAAAAAAGTGAAAACCCCCCCCCTAGAGTCTACCCGTTTTTTTGACGTTTTTATTTGCTGCAACTGTTAAAAAATTTTTTTTTCTTTTGCAAACCCGGGACGCTGTCAATTTTGTTTGGGGGGGCACTTCTACCCCTTTAAACTAACCAAATGCGTGATGTTTTTGGGATGACAATTTTTGTAAACCTGGGAAGGGGCTTTTTGGCCCTTCGTGAATTTTAAAAAAATTCACCGTCTTTTCGGGACCCTGAATTTCAAAATTCAAATTTCAAAAAGTGTCCCGGCCGAAATCGAACTTCCCCCCTAGGCCCCGGGTTTTGAACCCAGGTTCTCAAAACAATTTTATTTTTTTAAACCCTTTATCCTTTCCGCATATTAAAGAGCCTTGGTTTGTTCCCAAACGAACAAGGAAGGCAATATTTTAAACTTTTAAAAATTGCCCCCCAAAAGTTAAAAAATTTTAAAAATTTTTTTTGATTTTTGGGGTTTTTTTTTCCCCCCCCAACGGCAAAAGATATCGGCTCTTTTTTCCCCCTCACCCGTTCGCCCTTTTTTGGGCATTAAAATTTACAAACCTCGGGGGTTACCGGGGGCACTAGAATTTTTTGAAAATTTGAAAAAAGGAAAATCCAAAAAATGGGCCCAAAAAAAAAAAACGGGTTTGTTTCGAAAAAATGCCCTGAAAGGTTTCGGGGGGCGTTTTGGAAATGTCCACGCTGGGAAGACGAAATTAAAAAAATTTTGATTTTTTTTTTTATTTTTTTTTCGTCCCCTAAATAAGTGCTCTCCCCAAAAAGGCACGGAGCCAAAAAGTTATCCGTCGCCCAAGGCCAAAATATGGAGCGGTCCAAAACCCTTTTGGGGGTGCCTGTTTCCCGGGAAAAATTCCGACGCACCGGGGACCGTCGAAATTTTGGGGTGCACGCCCACTTTGGGGGGCGGCAACCGTGAATTTCCAAAAAAAAAAATTGTTTTTTCCCCCCGAGAAACGTTATTCAAGACTATTAATATGACAAGTCGCGCTTAAAGCCCCGGCTTGAAAAACCGCTGCGCGGAGGGGTTGGAAAACCTCGTAAACCCGGAAATTTCCCCGTGTTTTGAAAACCTCGTTGCCCGGGGGACAAACTCGAAAAACGGCCCGGTACGGGCCGCGATGCGGTATTTTTCGGGGTTCCGTTTGTCCCTTTTTCCCAAGACTTTTTTGGGGAAATTTTTTTTTTCCCCCGGGGCCCCTTTTTTCGGGGCCGGACCCTGGCCCTGGGGTTTGAAAAACGTTGGAATTTTTTTTCGTTCCCAACTTTTTCTTCCCCCCTTTTAAAATTTCCCTGGGAAAAATTTTTTTGGGGTTTTTCCGGTAACGAAAAATTTTTTTTTCCGGGCGACAAAATTTTTCCGGAACCTTTTCCCGGAACAGAAATTTTTTTGTCTTTCCGCTTTGGGCCCCAAAAATGGCCCAACTACTAAAGGCCTTTGAAAAATCCAAAACAAATTTTCCGTTTTCAAAACCTTTTAGGCAAAAATCCCCGGCCCGGGTTCCCCTAGAGCCAAATGGACCCCGGCTAATTTGCGCCTTTGTAAAAATCCAAAAATAATTTTTCCGGGTCTTTTCCGGGACGGCAAAAAAATTTTTCCCCGCCCCCCCGGTCCGGGAGAGCCCAAAGGACCCGGTCGTTTCTTTCGCCTTTCGTAAAAAACCCACATTGGGGTTTTCCGGGGGAATTTTCCCGGGGGGAAAGTCAAAAAATTTTTCCTCGGCCCGCCCGTTCCCCCAGAGCCCAAATGGCCGCCCTTTTTGAAATTTTGGCGCCCTTTTTTAAAAAAACCTGAACAAAATTTTTTTTTGGGACCTTTTCCGGTTACGTAAAAAAATGGCCCCCGAATTTTCCCGGTTCCCTAGAAACCCCAAAAACCCGGTTTGGAATATTTTTCGCCTTTTGTTAAAAAACCGGGACAAAGGGTTTTTTGGGGCGCTTTTTTTTGGGAAATTAAAAAGACCTTGCCCCCCCGGTTCCGTAAGCCCCCAAATTAAACCGGTCCGAAAATTTTTTGAAAAAATTTTTGTTTAAACCACAAATTTTTTCCAACGCTTTTTGGGTACGCAAAAATTTTTCCACGTCACCTGGTTTTTTTGGGCCCCGGATTGGGCCGGGTCTGACGTATTGGGGAAAATTTTAAAAAAAATTTTTGGTTCCCCCCCATTTACCAACCACTTTTTTTTAAAAATACCCAAAATTTTTGGGCCAGGGTTTAAAATGGTTTTTCCCCCCCCCCCCTTTTTGGGGATTGACCCCGGGGTCCCTCCCAACCCCCTCAATTTTAAGGGAAAAAATTTAAAATTTTTTGTGGCCCCCAAAGCTCGGGTTACTGGGGTTTCTATAAAAAAAACCCCTTTTGGGGGATTCTTTTAATTTTATTAACCCAAAAGGGCCTTTTCCCTTTCCCCCCCCCCACCCCTCCCTTTTGTCCCCCGGGTTAATTTTTAAAAGGTTTCCACCCCCGGACGGGGTTTTTTCCCTTTTTAAAAAAAGGAAAAAGTTTTTGGGGATTTTTTTGGAAAGTTCCCCAAAAAACCCCCTAAAAACCCTTCCCAGGCCCAATGGGCTTTTTTTACAAAAAAATTCCCTTTGACAAAAACCCAAAAATTTTTGGGGGGAATTCCGGATTTTAAAATTTTTCCCCCCCCCCCGGATCGGAGGGGTTACCCGTCGGAAAACCGGGGAAAAATTTTTTTGGGAAAACCCTTTTTTTGGTTTTCCCCAAAAATGGCCACCGTTTCCGCCAATTTGTAAGGGCCCCCAATTTGGGGTTGTCGGAAAAAATTGGAAAGTAAAAAAAGGCAAAAATTTTGGGAGCTTTGGGGTTTTTTTATTTTAAAATTTTTCCCCCCCCCCCCCTTTTAAACCCCGTGCCTTTTCGGCGTTCCCGACCCCCAAAAAGCCTAAAAAAATTTTTTGGATTTTCCAAAAAACCAAACCCTTTTTTCCCCCAAAAAAACCAAAAATCAATTTAGTATTATAAAACCCGTTCCCCCCCCCCCCCAACCCCCCCTAACCCCCCCATTTGGGTCCTCCAAAAAAATGGGCTTTTAAGGTAGAAAATGTTTTTGGCAAAAATTTCTTTTCCCCCCCCCCCCCCCCTTCCAAAAAAGGTTTTTGCCCGGGTCCCCAAAAAAGGTCCCAAAATTTGGGATTTAAGGGGAAAAAATTTAAAAATTTCAAAAAGAAAAATAAGGTTTAAAATATTATAAAAAATCAAAAAAAAATTTTTTTTTCCCCCCCCCCCCCCTCCAAAACCCCCCCTCCCCCTCAAACTTTTTCCCCAAAAACCCCCCTTTTTTTTACCGGAAAAACTAAAAACATGGAAAATTTCCCCGGAAAAAAAATTTTTCTTTCCCCCCCCCCCTCCCCCCCTTTAAATTTTTGGCCCGGGCTTCTAAAAAACCCAAAAAAAATTCTTTTTCCCCCCCCCCAAAAATGGGTTTTCCCAATGGGGCCGCCCCCAAAAAGGCCCTTGCCCCTTTTTCAATTTTTAAATTTTTAAAAATGCAAATTTTTTTTGGGCCTTTGGGGAAATTTTGATTGGAAAAACCCCTTTTTTTTCCTATTTCCTTTTCCCCCCCCCCCCCCCCCCTCCCCCCAACAAAGGAGGCGGGGGTCCCCTTAAAAAATTTAAAAATTTGGACGAACGGGAAAAAAGTTAATAAATTTTTTTAAAGTTTAACAAAGGTTTTTATTAAAAATATTTTGACCAACCCCCCCCCTTTACCCTTTTTAAAAATTTGCCCCTTTATTCCCCTTTGTGTTCCCCTTTTGTTTAAAACATTTTTTTGAGAAACCAAAATTTTTTTTGATTTTTAAAACCCCCCCCCTCCACCCCCCTTAAAGGGTTTTTTTTTGAAGAAAGGGAAATTTGGGGAAAAAATGTTTGCCCCTTTCGCCTTTCCCCCCTTCCTTGCCCTTTTCCCCTAAATTTAAAAAAAAATGCAATTTAAAAAACCCCGTGGTTTAAAGTCCCAAACGGTTTTGTTATTAAAACCTTAATTTTTTTAAAACCCAAAATTTCGTCCGCCTCCCCCACCCCCCAAAACCTCCCTGGCCCCCCAAAAGGGTGGTATACGGGGAAAACTTTAACCCTTTTCCGGCCCCCGCGTTAAATTTCCCGAGGGAAAAATAAATGGTTTAAAAAAATTAAATTAAATTTTTTTCCCTTAAATTCTCAAAAAACGAATTTTTTGAAAATTTTTTTACTTGTATTAAAATTGGCCCCAAAAAAACCCCCCTCAAGCATACCCTTTTTTTAATTAAAAATTTTTGGAGAATTTTTAAAAATTTTTTTTTAAAAAGGGGCCCGGAAATTTAAAATTTTTTTCATTTATTAATAAAAATTCGGCGGTTTTTTGATTTTTCATAAAATGTTTTTAGTTTTTAAAAATTTATTTTTTTTATTTTAATTGAAGTTAACTTTGTTTCCCCTCCCCCCGGGGTTTCCCCTCCCCTTCCCCCAACCCAGGTTCTCAAAACAATTTTATTTAAATACCTTCATCCTTCCGCTATATTAAAGAGCCTTGGTCGTTCCAAATCGAACAGAGGAAAGGCAATATTTTAAGCTTTTAAAGTTGCACCCCAAAATGTTAAAAAATTTAAAACTTTTTTCGACTTTGGGATTTTTTTTCCGCGCAATCGGCAAAAGATATCGGCTCTTTTTTTCTCCTCACCCGTTCGCCATTTTTTGGACATTCGGAATTGACAAACCTCGGGGCTCTACCGCGCATCTAGAATTTTTAGAAAATTTGAAACGGAAAATCCAAACAATGTCCAAAAATAAGAAAACGGGTCGTTTCGAAAACATGCCCTCGACGGTTTCGGGTGCGTTTTGGAAATGTCCACGCGTGGGAAGACGAAATTAAAAATTATGATTTTTTTTTCATTTTTTTCTCGTCCGCTAAATAAGTGCTCTCCCCAAAACGGCACGCGAGCCAAAATGTTCATCGTCGCCAAGGCCAAAGTATGCGAGCGGGTCCAAAACCCTTGGCGGTGCCTGTACCCGGAAAGATTCCGAACGCACCGGTACCGTCGACGTTCGGGTGCGACGCCCACTTTGGGCGCGGCAACCGTGAATCCAAAAAAAAAAATTGTTTTCCGCGCCGAGATCGTGTTATTCAAGACTATTAGTATAGACAAGTCGCGCTCACGCGCGGCTTGAAAGCCGCTGCGCGGAGGGAATGGAAAACCTCGTACTTGAAAACCTCGTAGTTTGAAAACCTCGTTGACGCGAAAAATTCTAGAATCAGCCCGCGTACTGCCGCGATACGGTACTTTGCGGGTCACGATGTGTCGTTCATCCGAATACTTGGGACAAATTTGTTTTCCGGTACACTTTCAATACGCCCTCAAACACTGCCCTCCACCCAAAAGAACCGTGAAAAAAAATCGAAATCAAGTAGTTTTTACGCCTTTTGTAAATTTCCGGGGCGCAAAATTTTCCGTGACGCTTTTCCGGAACGAAAAATGTTTGGCTTGATTGCCCGGTTCCATAGAGCCCAAGATAAATCCGATAGGACGAAAAATGACCGAGCTACTAAAGACCTCGCGGTTGGGCTCCTTTCGGGTACGTCAAAATGTTATCCTCATCGGCGCGGTTCCGTGGAGTCCCAAATGGACCCAATCGGGCAATAATTGCGCCTTTTGTAAAAATCATGGACATAACTTTTTTCGGGACGCTTTTGCAGTACGTCTAAATCTTCGCCTCGTCTGCGCGGATACGCAGAGCGTCGTCTG
>JAMZAV010012554.1:0-18903 GCA_024449915.1 Sweltsa coloradensis | reverse complement strand
TTGTACGAGGGAGCCTTTATTGCACTAACAATGGGTCTCAGAGGGAAATTAGCTTTGTGGACTTTAGGTAATCCATATAAGCGTGGAATACGTGAGTTAGATGGCAAAATCTGACGTTTAGTTTCGTCATCCAGTGTTGACCGTTTTATACTGTAAACTATCTGTTTTTCAATTTTAGTGGTAGGATTGCGTTTAAGTTTTTCGTACGCTTCATCTTTCAGCAGTTCGTGAACTTGAGCTTTATACTCTTCTGTTTTCATAACAACAACTATAGAGCGGCTAAAGCGAGAAGATAACAGCGTGACGTCAGTGGCTGGGCGCGAAGCGAGTGCGCATGCGCGTTCAGACTGACAAAACTGGTTGCACAACTTGGTGGGGGTGACTTGCACAGACGAGCTGGACCGAGTAGGTTCGTTCTGTGTAAGTACCCTTCAAGTGTTTTTTAAACTCTGAAGATGGACCGTGTAACCGGTCCGAAACGTCAGTTTTCATCTATCATGGACGCGGCGACACCCGACAGCCAAGTGTTTTATAATTCTAGTTGAGTTAATGAAATAAATGCTGTGAAATAATTTTTTCAAATTCATTGTATTTATCATCTGGCGTTTTCTTTTCATACACAGTATTCCAGTCGAGCATGTAAAGTTCCTCGGCTTCCTTGCTGGCTACTTTTTGTTGCGCTTGTCGACCTCGTAGCTGCTTCTTCCTGGCTGTGCAGATTTTTTTCATCTTCCTACTGTTTAACATCTGCTGTGGAATATTCTTGGAGCTTTGCAGCAATCCTACTGAACAAACTAGACTACAATATTACAACCATTTCTCCCATTCTGTTGCTTTTTTAGCACCTGACATTTTTTAGTGTCCGTGGTAGACGATGTATAGAGTTAGGTGAACAAATATTTCTTAAGACGTTGTTTATTTTATTTCGGCTTCTTGAAGATCCAATGTGATAAATAGTTAGAGGTGATTTCTTACACAGTTCGTCCATCTGCTTTGCAACACCCAAGATCACTGAGTGCATGTAGTCCGGAGAAAATCTCCAAACCATATCAAACCAGTCAAGCGTCACTGTCACTATCACTGACGCTGTCACTCCCCAATTACAAGAGTAGAAAGAAACATTTTTTACAATCCTTAATCTTTACATTATCCACTTTCAGATGGTAATTTAAAGAAAAGTTTCTCCATGATTCATCATCTGTTTTTCCTTTGGTCGGAATACTGTCGACCATTGCCGTTGTTGGGTCCCTGGTCATTTCGGAATCTTAGCCAACGAAGAGGCAGACAAATGTGCAAAATCAGCATGCGAAAAGGACAGCATAGACTGTCAGCTAATCGTTCCTTCAGACTTCAGACAGAAGTATTTTGTAAACAAGAGCTTAAAGAGGAATGGCAATATTCTTGAAACAAGATGGAAAACAATAAATTGCGCCAAATCAAGAATAGCACAGCAGCCTGGATCTCTTCACGTCGCTCTTCTCGCCGTGAAGAAGTTGCTCTGGCTTGTTAAAGAATCGGGCACATATATCTCGCTCACGGATATCTTTTAAGAGGTGAAGACCCTCCAATATGTGATTGATGTGGCGAAGTTTTAACTATAAAACACGTTTTAGAAACCTGTACAAAATATAGTTGTAGCTATAGAAAAGATTTTAAATTTAAACCTTCCCTCAAAGAAATTATGGCAGGTAACTCCACTACAAGCAATAATTTATATACTTTGGGAAATGTGATATCATAACATTATCGATATTTGGTAACTAAAAGGCTGAAATCAATTCGTTTTAACATAAGCATGCACTTCCACAGCTGCAGTTGTAAAAAGAGTAAACAGATAGTCGAAAATCCAGTTGAGACAGCGAAACTAATTTTCAAGTGTAAATCAATGAATGTATCAGCATTGTAGAGAACAGCATCTGGCACTCCAACTATGTCTACAATGAGAAAAAGATTAACTTTCATGCAAATGTCATTAGCATGAAAGTTCATCTTTTTCTCATTGTCAATGTCACCTTGTCAATCAAGAGCTGCAGCAGTATTTCCCGGAAGTGGAGCCCAGTTGCCTCCTCGCATGGGGGGTTAACTGGCCTCTCAGGTGCCCGTGCATGAGCACGCGGTTGAATCTCAACCGCCAGGACATCATCATCATGCATCACTGCACAAGCTGACATAACCTTTCTTTACCCCTGTTGCCAAAGAAACTTCCTGCGCCTTGGTGTAAATGCTTCGCCAGCGATTTCTATTTGGCCAAAGACGCGCTCAATTATACAGCGGCCTCGACTAAGGTGGTAATTAAAAGCATGCTTCTCCGGGGTGAGTGGTTCTTTAAATGGTGGTATTAATGCAATTGGATCCCTAATACAGGCATATCCCTTATCCCCAATTAAGAACCACTTCCTTGGCGGAAACGTACCTCAGCGGTACAAATGGCTGAGCCTCAGTGCCCTCATATCGTGTACCGAGCCAGGCAGTCCAACAAAAATGTCGGTAAACTTGCCGGTGTGATCACAGACACCTTGAAGCAGAATATAGAAGAACAGTTTTTGGTTTATGTATTGGTCATGTAGTTCTTGGGGTACCATGGTACGAATCTGGCAGCCATCAATAGCGCCTGCCAACTGTCGAAAGACTGGACTTCGACACCAGACCCTAAATCCTTCCCCAACGGATTCTAATTCATGACCGGTGGGGACACGAATTACATCTTGAACTAGGTTTAAAAAGTTGTTGAGCATTCTCCGCACTATACCGTGAGCTGTGGCCCTTGGAATGTTGTACACGCAACCAATGATCCTAAGCATGTACCGCATGCCAACCAGTATTAAAAAACTACAGATTCAAACTAAATGGACCATCCCTTTTGCTTAGTATGAAGCTTTTGCCATAGTAAACGAAGTGAGTTGGGCGAGCGAGACACGAATATGCGCCCTTGTTTGCGCTTCATTTCCACACATAATCTTCATTACTGCGCGGCTAATGATATTCAGCTGGCAATATGGTCCACGTGTCATCTGTCATCTTCTATTTCTCTAGAAGTATATTCGATAGGAGTATCTTCCATCCCCACATCCTCTTCTTTCTCCTCCATGCAACTGTTTCCAGCACTGTGGTCATCGTGATTGGAATGATTTTCTGTTGAATCTACGATGGCTCGTTCTCGACGTTAACACCTGGTTGACTGTGATAGAGAATGCTTCATCCTCTGAACTGCCATCTGGACTGGTAACAAGATTATGAGCAACCTCCATTTTGATACGCGAGTGGCACAGTTTCTGAAAATGTCCAGTTTTCTTGCCCGTCCTGAACAATAACGGACGCTGTGCCCCTAACGTTGGGCTGCCAAATGAACAATAACGAGCTTTCCTGCCTTAACGTTGGGCATCAAATGAGCAGTAACGGTTGAAACGCCATATGAAAAATTATAAAAATATTGAAATTTAAAAATTTGCGCCTAAAAGAAAATTTAGAAAAATATTCAGATAATGAATATTGATGAAAATAATTCCTCGGGGTAGAATTATTTTGGAATGCCCCGGACTTGACTCAATCGGATCGTTGATGGTCGAGAAAGGTGACAAAAAATATCAAAAATACTCCAATCTAAATTTATCAAGAACAAAATTAAAATATGATTAGTCAGGAAGTTACTGAAGTTAAATTAAGCAAATTATTGAGAACATAAATCAAAGAATATAATTATAAAGAGGGTCACCCAATAGTATTCAGACTCCAAGAAAGGGGTTATTTATTTATTAGAAAGGGTTATTTGGTAACAAATAATAACTTATGTTATTATTGTTATTAAATGGTTTAAAGAACAGTTCAACTACGCTACTCAGTGTAGCCACACAGTTTACTTACTCAGTTGTTGGTTGTTTTCTCTCTCGTGTCAAAGTTGTTAACTCTAGGGTATTTGATTATATGTTATATCATGGGTTGCTCTTCACTCTCAAATCAATGAAGTATGGGCCAAAATTGGGATAAGGGCAATTAAAATGATGCTTGAAGAGCTGAAGTTAAAATGAAAATATATAGGGACTATAATGATAACAAACTTTTTAAGGAAATACGTTGAATCTAAATATCAAGGTCAATCAAAGTGCATAAAGATGGTTCACCCCCAACTACCTACATAGCTGATCAGCTGTGTTAACTTCCTAATGCTTGGTTGTTCATTACAATTATTACAATTAATTTCCCAGAAGATGTGATTGTACATTCAAATTTATTCAAGGTATTTCGGATACTCATCGTTCAGTTGTTGCTGCGACCTAGTATTTGAAGGGGTAGGGTTTTGATCGGATTGTCCTAGGTTCGATACCCGGCCTGAGCTCTCCCACGCATCAATCGGACGATTCAATCAGACGAATCTTGACAACAAACCCCACCGCGCCATCTGACAGTCTCCAAGGCAACTGACTGACGTTCGCTTTGTGGCGGCCCGGACCTTACTTAACCTCGGTTCTTCGGTTTGATGTTCTGTGATTGCATAGTCCTATACAAAACACGGAAAATTGTTTTAAGTTGCATCCACAAAAACATGGTGGTTGTCTGTATGGAGAATGTACTTAAGAGCAACAAACTCAACAATACCAATGTCTTGTTTTTGGGCATCTTTTGAGGGCTACACAATGCAAATGAAACCATTCTAAACAATGATCACAGGAGATTGCATTATCAATGCAATCTCTATTGCACCTATTGCATATCCATTTGCAGAATTTATCTTTGGCAGTTTTTAGTTCCTCTACAGCTTTTCACGCATCCGGCATGAAATGCCTTCTCACCTGAAAGAAAATAGAATTATGTAGTTTAGACTAAATAGTTCACAGCCGGCTCGTAAATTTACCAAGTTCTAAGTTCCGTGAATAAGTCTACTCTCATTTGCACTCGTGCAGATGGGCCTCAAAGTCAAAGGTTTAGTATAAAATTGAACATTTAGGGTAAACATATTTAAAAACAAATCTACGTTAGGCCTACCTGAAAAATGTCTATCTACTATCGCTTGTTGTTCATTCCAACTCGACACCTTCTCGCGGTTTGGCCCGTGAATAGGGGAGTTTCACTCCCTGAAACTAATGGCGAGTTCTGGGTCGTCGTCGGGGAACCCCTTCCCTTTGACTACCTCCCCGACGGCGACGACAAAGACAACACGGACGGATGATGACACAGACGGAGACGACCACGACGTGGGGGAACGCCTGCCCTCCCCATATGCTTGTGGCTGGTTCTGACCAGCACAGGCCTGTCCACCCCTTGTCCCCCCGCGTCATCCCTTACGTCCCTCCCTTCGTCTCGATTAGCCAAGTTGCATAAATATGAGACGTAAAGCAATATCCAATCAAATTATGTATTTGAATATGTGGTCCACCTGGTCATGGATGTACTTTGTATGAGGTATCCAGCAGGCGGTGGTTGTAACCGTTTTCTGAATGTACCTTGGGCGTGGCACTGTCTGTAGCTCGCCGCCTTTGAATAAACATGTTGACTTGACAATGGCTTAATAACTGATTATCCGAACCTGCCAATATAGGCCTAAGTCCTAGGCCTAAGAAGTCTATGAGGTATTGGACAAAACAAGATTTTGGCAACGTGGATACGATTTTGTTTACGTAAGTAAAGTGGAAATCAGTGTGTTAAGTAAGTGAAGTCTGCCATCCAAGTCACGTCAGTCTAGCCTAAGCCTAGGCCCTAGCCACTGTCCGAGCCCAGCCTAGCCTAGCACAGTCTATATCTTGCCGAGTAGAGTCAAGAGAATATGGCGCCGCCGGCGGAACCTGTAGTCACAAATGCATGTAGTCGTGTACTCGGACAAATTAAAGAATTAAGAAGTCCAGGGAGTTGTTTGAGGACTATTTGGAACGATTGGAAAGCTACATTGCCGTAAACCAGGTTGGTGGGGATGAATCTGTGAACCTATTAATAACCTTAATAACCAGAAACATACCACTTGTTGAAGAGATTGTGTGTCCCAGTAAAGCCTAAAACTTTGACATTTCAAGCAAGAGTGAAGAAGTTGTCCGAGCATTTTGCACCGCAAAAATCCATCATTCTTGAACGTTTTAAATTCCACCAGCGTAATCAAGGTGAAACGGAATCAATGTCGGATTACATAGTAGAATTGACACACTTGGAAAACTCGTGTGAATTCCCAGCTAGTCTGGAGGAGTCGCTTAGAGACAAGTTCGTGTGTGGAGTTCGGAATAAGGGGTTCCAGAAACTGTTGCTGGAAAAGCCGGAACTAACATTTAACAAAGTTGTTGCAATGGCAAAAAGTTACGAATTGGCGGAGGCAAATGCAAAGGTGCTTCAGCCGTATAGGGACGTAAACAAGGTTTTCTCTAACCAACAAACAGCCCGTTATAAGTCAAGTAGTGGGGTTGACCACAAGTCATCAAGTCGTGGGTATGACGTCAAGTCAAATACCGGTAAGTCCACCAGTCCGAGTCAAAAGTAAGTCAATGTAAGCGATGTGGTCGTTACCATGATGCCAGTGTGTGTCCTGCAGCATCTTGGCAGTGTTCTGTGTGTAAAAAGTCAGGTCACATAGCAAGAATGTGTCGTAAATCCAAAAATGTAAAGTACGTGAATGAACAGTCAACTTCGGAGGCCGAGGAAGTGTCTGGGTCTGCATCCGAAGAAGATGTTACCAAAAAGTTTGAGGTTATCGGAAAGATCGATCAGCCACTATTGGTACCCGTTACCATTGAAGGTATGTCACTAGAAATGGAAGTAGATACGGGAGCAGCAAGTTCGATAATATCCGAGTGTACCTATCAAGAGAACTTTAGTAAAATAAAATGTAGTCCGACTGATGTCAGGTTAAAATCCGTTCTTGGAGAAGCTTGAACGTGATTGGTCAGTTAAGTGTAAAAGTGCAAGGGAAAAACGGGTTGCATAAACTACCCCTAATTGTTGCCAAGCTAACCAATTTTCCACCCTTGTTGGGTAGAAGTTGGCTTGATGTGATAGCGCCATTTTGGCGCTCAAGTCTGTCTGCAGGTAGGATGATAAAATCATTGCAAGTAGTGAACTGTGTTCAACTGAATGCTGATAAAGAAATTGAACAGTTACGGTCAGAGTTTCCATCGGTCTTCGATAAAACCAGTAAAAATGAAATTGTAGGTTTTGAGGCAAATATTGTCCTAAAGGAGAACTCTATTCCTATATTTCACAAACCTTATACCGTGCCTTATGCACTTTCCAAGGCTGTCGAAGCTGAGTTAGGGAAATTAGAGAAGAAAGGTGTCCCCGTAAAACATAGTGCGTGGGCATCGCCTTTGGTGATAGTACCGAAGAAGGGTACAGCATCCGCTGACCTCACTGCGCTGCCCGTTAAATCCGCCCCTGGGTGTCTCCCGTTTGTACTAATACAACTTTAACTTCTTCACGGAAATGTTGTACAATCCGTTTTACTAGTGCAGTTTCTGACAAGGGATATGACAAGTAGCTCGCTTGCTTTACAATTCGTTGTACATAACCAGACATTGAGGAAAAACCCTTCCCAGTATATTCGTAGTGTGAAGTGTATTATAGATGAGACTTATTACCCGGCCCTGTTCTGACGAGTTCCAGTACCGATCTAAGAACTTAGTTTTAAACTGCTGAAAGTCATCAATTTTACTGACTTTTTCTGGATTCTCAACTCAAAGGGAAAATTGACATCCTGTAATATACACAGGCATGGTCGAAAAATATTTCGTTTCTCTACTAATCGATAGGTCTTGAAATTCTGAAGAAAATGTCTATCTTAACTCATTTATGCAATTTTGTTGACATTCGGTTTCTCAAATAACGAATTCACTTCAACGCGACCATGGAGAGAGGACATTGCAAACGTGTTACAATTATACACGACCAAATGAGTAAACTGCAAATAACTTCAGATGAAGCACCTAATGAAGTATGGACCAGGTAGACGTTCAAGGGACACTGGATGTTTCTAAAGTTATTTCGACTTCCTCAACGATCTGATCTGCAGGATTATCTTCATGTATAATACAAATATTTAGGCACAGGCCTACTGTACCTGCAATAATTGAAACATTTTATGAACCACCAACTATTTGTTCAGTTGTAGGTCTCGTAGGTCTTACTTTAATAATTTTACAATATTCAGGTACGTGTACCATGTGTCACCGTCATTCCTAGTAGCTAATATCTGTTGCTGGTTACGTAATTTACTCTTTGTGTTCAATAACCCTGTCCACGAGACATACATGTTTGTAGCCTTATACACAACATACGATGGAAGAACTGTTCCATCAGCAACAGCAGAGCACATCAAGGATGTTGCACATTTGCTTGAGTTCGTCATCCGCTCAGGATATTTTATACCTCTCTCTCTTTTTTTTTTTTTTACCTCTAGGATGCAAGCACTTCCAGATTTTTAGCTTAGCCCTCCAGGCTTATTTTGATGGCCCAAAGAAAGAGACATCAAGTGGCTCTGTTAAGTGAGTGCTGTTTGGCGGTAAGGCAATAAAGCGTACATTATTCTCTCTGCACAGCTGAAGCACCTCGGAGTGAAGTGAGCCGCAAGGTTGTCTACAGTTAATGCGGTTGGTTTGCCCAAATGCTGTGCATGCTTTAAAAAGCATTGCTCGAACCAATCAGAGAATGCTATAGCATCAAACCATCCATGACCAGTGGTGTTGTACCGACTTCCTCTCTTGCAACACACTTCATTACAACAAGGTGCACCTTTTGGGCCACCCTCTTTCCAACTAAGTTATTCCACATCCCTTTAGCTTTGTAAACAACGTAGGGTGGCAGCTGCACCGCACTTGCCGAAACACAAATCATAAGGGATATGGAACTTTTGGAATGGTTAATTACGTCATTATCTGGGTATTTTACCCCCCTTCGGAATATCATTTTACTTCGCCCAGGATCATCAGTGAGATAGATTTCGTCATAGTTGAAGATCTGGTCTGCTCCAAGTCCTTCCAAAGAGATCTTTAACTCGTCAGCATACAAGCAACGTCAGCTTTGGTTTCTTCGTACCTTTTTTTGATGTTAGGTTGAGTTAATTGAGATTGTATTGAGAGGGATGGCAGGGTGGTTTTCATCTTGCGTCTGAATAGGGCTTCAAACGAGTTACGTTTGTTGAGGAGTGTTTTTATCGTATTATGTTTATGTATTATAACGTCAGGATAAACTTTGCTACACATATAATAATCTCCCTCATAACCAATGATAACACTTCTCAGAGCCCATGTGGTACTGTCATCAAAGCGATGAGAAGAGAAGAGATGAGAACATTGTGAGAGTCCAATCATGTCCAGTCAGAGCCAACAGAATGCTAGGTCATAAGCCAAGTTGTAAGATAGTTGCAAATACACAAGAGTTGAAAGAAAAACTAAATTGATTGAAGACAGTCAGAGTATATACATTGACAGAACTGAGAATGTGAAACAGAGTATATTAATTATCGTGCGCAATTATTGTGAGTAAATGTCTTGAATATGAAGCTAAGGTATTAAAATTTTTGATTTACGTAGATGCAACAATCTCAAACAGTAATCACCATGTTAGGATCGGTTATTTAAAACGTGCTTTGACTAAAGTTTTGAATTTTGGTACTGATGAGGCTCTTATAGGCGCTGGTAATGTGTTCCAGAGACTAACTACTCTGTAAAAGAAACCACATTGATAAGCAGATGTTCTTAAGGGGGGATAGGGTTACACCCTCGTTTCTCTGGACACTCCTATAGCGCAACTGTAGTCGCTTGAATGGACATGTGTGGACTAGATTGTTAAAGCATTTTTTTATGTACAATACATCTATTTGTTTAAAATACAATTCCAGAGATGGCAGGTTACACTGTTGTCTTCTTACTGTGGCACTTCGTTCACCCTTGCTGGTAATGATTTTACTCACTCGATTTTGTAAACATTCCAGTTTGGCTATATTGGCAGCAGTTGTAGGGTGGGGTGCCATGCTGGAAGGCCATATGTAATAATAGGGCGAACGAGTGTGAGATAAGCAGTGCGAAGTACCTGCTTCTTGCAACCGTGCAAATTTCTATAAATAAAGCCAGTGAGTTTAGCCACCCTGTTTCGGATTATATTACAATGCATGTTCCACTTAAGGTCGCTACTTATATTTACACCTAAAAGCCTGGTGGAAGTTTTTATAGGAATTGTGATATCCTTCAGGGTGTACAAACAATTCACAGGAGAATTGGACCTACTGATTCTTAATAGTTCACACTTACTGGGATTGAGTTGCATTTGGTTACATTCGCACCACAATTGAATGTTGTCTAAATCCTGCTGCAGTTGAGATGAGTCATGTTTGTTATTTACAGATTTATACAGAGTGGAGTCATCCGCATACTGGGCATTTTTTGTGAAAGGGCTAATAACAGATGGTAAGTCGAGCATGTAGATAGTAAACAACAGTGGACCCAGGACTGAACCCTGTGGGACCCCAGACGTAACTTTGGCAGAGCTTGATTTGCGCCATCAAATAAGACACACTGAGAACGGCCTTTTAAGAAGGAACGTATCCATGAAAGCACACAACCATCAACTTTGTATTTCTTGAGCTTGTCCAAAAGCCTGTCATGTGGGACACGGTCAAAAGACCGGCCCAATCCAAGGATATAACATCAACTTGTTTCGCTTTCCCACTATCCATGGAGAACTGCCAGTCATCGATGACGTCGATTAGCATAGTGACACATGACCTTTTTGACAAAAACCCATGCTGACTATAACCAATGAGATTGTTGAATGTGAAGTGATCCAGGAGAGCTGCGGACACGAGCCTTTCCATCACCTTGCAGACAGCGCTTGTTAGTGAAATTGGCCTGTAATTGTCCAGGTTCGACTTGTCACCCTTCTTGAAGATTGGGACAACGTGAGCAGTTTTTCATTCATCTGGTACAGCTCCACATGCGGATGAGTGATTGAACAATCCACCCAGTGATGGAGCCAGAGCGCCAGCACATTCAAAGAGAATGCGCGATGGTATACCATCTGGGCCATGCGCTGAGTTTGGTTTTGAACTTTTTAGACTTGCTGTGACTTTGGCGGTAGTGAAGTAGAGATTATGGATCCCGATGTGTGCCTGTTTGGGTGGAATAAACATGCTAGGTGGATGAGCTTCTGCGTTGAACGAATTTTTGAATTTGGTGTTGAAAGCATTAGCTATTGTTTCTGGGTTTGTAAGTTTTTGCCCATCATCAGTGAAGTTAGCTGGCGCTGAACTGCCTTGCTTTGAATGTACATATTTCCCAGATGTTTTTGCTATTACCACCAAGACCCCAGATGTATTTTTGGTGAGCGTCACGGATTAGAGTTTTGACCCGGTTTCTGTAAATATTGTATTTTTCCTTAACTTTTGGATCTAGGCTATTTTTAGTAGCTCTAAACATACTATTTCTTTTTCGAATACATTTGAGTACTTCCTTGGTGATCCACGGCTCTCTTCGCTTGCCTTTGATGGTTGCCTTTGGTATCGCTAGCTCAACGCATTCCAAGAATAGCGATTTCCAGTTAGACCATGCAGTATTTATGTTGCCAGTGTACATAGTTGGGAGTTTGCTCAGAAACAGTGAAACAGTGTGGACTGAACATATTAAACATGTTTGTCAAAAGACTTACGCCTCGCTACATTCATTAAATAGACTTAAGAACTTTCTTCCAACTAAACTCAAAAGAATGCTTGTACAATCCCTCATATTTCCTCACTTTGACTACTGCGACGTTATTTATAATGACTTGACTGAAGACTTATCTATTCGACTTCAACGGGCTCAAAATTCATGCGTACGTTTTATTATGGGTATTAAAAAATCTGATCATGTAACTCAAAGTTACAAAGATCTTCAATGGCTTCGCCTAAATGATCGACGTAACCTCCACTCTGTCTGTCTCGTTCATCGCATATTGTCAACTTCTTTACCGTCTTATCTTGCTACCAACTTCACGTACCTCCATTCAAATCATCTCTTTAACACTAGATCAAGGGCAGGTACTCAACTCATTTTCCCCGTTCACAGGACAAACTTACTCGATAATTCATTCACTATCAGTGCAATAAGAACTTGGAACGCTCTACCTTCAAACATCAGGGACACCCATATCAATAGTTACAATGCCTTTAGGAGTAAAATTCATGAACTTTATTTCAAAAAATGCCATGGGAATACTGACAAATAACAACATGCACAATATGTTTAAACTCACAATAATAAGCTTTTTCTTGATTTTAACTTCTGTAGACAATTCACTTAATAATTATGGTATGAATGATAGTATAAATGTGTAATATGTATAGTTTATGCACTTTAAAAATGTAAATTAATGTTATTTTATCAAATATTTTATTGTAAATCAAAATTGTTATTAACAAATTAGAAATCTGAAAATGTATTTAAATTAAAGGTTGGATGGAAGAAAAGGTTTAGCTGGCCTTAATCCCGCCTGGAAAATAAAGACGATTATCTATCTATCTATCTATCTATCTATTTAGAAGGGGCCAGTTAGCCCGAGTGTAGTTATATACAGTCTTATTTACATGTTTTGGTTTGGGTTGAGTGAGAGGTTCGTCCTGACAGCCAGGTGGTCACTGACACCAGGCATGACTACAACCTCCTTAACCAGTTCAGGGCGGTCGCATAGAACCAAGTCTAGAGTGGCACGGGTAGAGGGGGTCACCCGAGTAGCTTCAGTGACTAGTTGACTGAGGAACAGGCAGTTAAAGGAGGAGATAAATTCGTCAGCAGGTTTTTTCCCTGGAATTGGAGCAGAGTTCCCCCATGAGATGTCCAGATTAAAGTCACCAAGAAGAACTATCGCTTTGTATTTATCTTGGATAGCTTGAGCACGTTCTAGGGAAGCCTGCAGTTGCTGATTCATGTAGTCCGATGAATTAGGCGCTCTATAGGCAGAGCCAATCAAGAGTTTGTCTCTCCCCACAGTCACCTCAATCCACAGAATTTCAGCCTCCGTCTCAAGCTCTAGTAGACGAGTGGGCTCAAGCTCTGGCATTGCCGCAATGGCAACCCCACCGCCCCCTTTAACTAATCTGTCCTTCCTGAAGACGTTATAATGTAGAGGTATGACTCCTGTGTCTGCAATACTATCATTTAACCAAGTTTCGCAGATGCATAACACAGACGACAGCTGCTCCTCTAACCAGGCGCGAATATCAGGCTGTCTCTTTACACATCTTAAACTACGTGCGTTAAATGATAAAATGCTTAGATTGTGGGAACTATGTGCTTTAGAGGTGTCTGAACTTGAGTTTAATGAGTGAGTCGACTGAGTGAAGAACGAGTCTGATAGGTTAGGGAGAGAGCACTTCCAGCAAGACCATTGGGAACTTCCTTTAGTCTTATTACAGGACACTCCACCCTTCACCTTCGCACACGTACAATGAGTAAGATTGGCACACTCTTTACAAGTCAGAAATACCTGGTTCTTACGCCCAGTCAGACCGCAGACGAAACACAAAGATTTTATTGGCTGCGTTGGTTGTTTTTCAGATTTAATATTGATAGGAGGATTCACGCGCTGAGACTTTTTCAAGGCGTTATTAAGTTTATCTCTGAGTTCATTTATTGAGTAACCACGGTTTTGCAGGCCTACAAGAGTTCTACGCGTAGTTCGTCATAGGTGAGAGTGTCAACTGAGATGTGTGTGGAGACTGACGGCGCGCCACTGGAGCATGGTTGGGGTTGGTTTGTCCTCGGGCCAGGGTTCATCTGCACGTCCCCTGCTAGCGCGATGAGAAGTGCACCGACTCCGACACCCGACACCGGAAGCCTGGCGTACCACGTGTGACCGCCTCTTCTGCGCCTAGCTGACCGAGCTTTGGTTCTGCCCAAACATCGCGACTGTGCGGGGTGAGGGTTGAGGCAGGTCGGATATTGTTTGTAAGTGCATTGCAGCACAGTGTGGAAGAAGTAATTATGCATTTACATGACACTAACATACCTTCTACAGGATATCCATGCACGAGTGCCTCTTCGAAGATGTTGTGGTTCACTTGACGCACTGTACACTGTAAAAGAATAACTCTGAATAGTAAAAATATAATTAAATAACGGAGCGACCAACTCCTCACCCCCGCACTTGCCGCCATCTTGCCTGATATGATCCATCCATGATACAACAATAGTTGACGTAACAAAAGCGTTTTGTTTGACACAACTTTAGTTTTGTTACAGTAAATATACTGTGTTTTGTAATAATAACTTTAGTAATGTTAACTGTAACAAATATATTTTTACTTATTGTCATCTCATCATATCTTTTTCTTCAAATTCCAACTCGACACCTTCTCGCGGTTTGGCCCGTGAATAGGGGAGTTTCACTCCCTGAAACTAATGGCGAGCTCTGGGTCGTCGTTGGGGAACCCCTTCCGTTTGACTACCTCCCCGACGGCGACGACAATGACAACACGGACGGATGATGACACAGACGGAGACGACCACGACGAGGGGGAACCCTTGCCCTCCCCATACGCTTGTGGCTGGTTCTGACCAGCACAGGCCTGTCCACTCCTTGTCCCCCGCGTCATCCCTTACGTCCCTCCCTTCGTCTCGATTAGCCAAGTTGCATAAATATGAGACGTAAAGCAATATCCAATCCAATCTGGTATCTCACACCACAGAGTGTGTTTGGCGCCCACCATTGTTTGTACGTCATTGATTATTTAGAAGAATTGGCTGTTATACTGTGGCTAAATTTAGCTAATTAACTTGTAATATGAGGAAATGAAAATAGGAAAATATAAAATTGGAGTATAAGTCTCAAAGTTACATACAATTACATAATATTACTCAATTCAATAAATCAATTTAAGTACTAGATAAATGGATGTTGCATAATATTGTCATTGTATTTGTTATCAATTTGTCACTAGGTCATAGGATAAGGTAGGATTTGTATGTAATTTGAGCACTCTGCTTATGCTGCCTAACTTACCTATGACTGACAACTAAATAGTTTTGTTAACTATCAAAACTAATCCTAATTTACTTACGCTATCCTTTAAAGGTTCCACCGGACTGAAGCCTGTAGGCCTAAGTTGGTGGTGTTTTTTTTTAGGAAAGAATTGTCTCGATCCACCTCATCAGACCCTGTGGATACGCTCACTGAAGAATATTTACTTCATACTCACTCTCCCGACACCTCTGCTCGCAACTCGGTTTTTCCCCCGAAATCTTCCCCATCTCCAATATGCAAGGCACATTTATTGCCTGTTAAAAAGTGCAAATTAGCTCTATGTTAATATTTGTTTGTAATGACTTCAAAGAAAATTTATTTTAAAGGATAAAACTTTAAATGTCAATGCTAATCCTAGTTGATAAGAAGTGAGAACTAAAGCAGCCCACACCACTTGTCAAACAAAACCCCACTTTTCATTCATCTCTATTTAGATTAGCATATTTTGTAACTGTAATTTTAAATAATGATATAACGACAACAGCAATGCTTTCATAATTAATTTTGATTATTACTTAGATGGGATTTGCGGTTGGGCTACTCTGGTTCCTACTATAACAGATATTATATTATTAATATTATTCGACTCTTATGTCGTTCTGAAACGTTAGGTGTTCACTAAACTCAAGACTCGGCATAAAGCTAAAATGTACATAATATTAATCTTTGGGTTAAATTTTCATTTTCATGTTTCACATATTATTATTATTATGCCAAAAGTTTTGGAAATTTTAATATGGATCTTATACGATAAACATATATGACTAACCAGTGGTGTAGTGCCAATTTTGCCAGTATGTATATGCCTTGTTTTCATGTGGCAACCAGGACAAAGCACGGGGGGTTTGGGGGGCTCCGCCCCCAACAAGTTGCGCCGCACGCGAAATTTTTTAAAAGTAGGTTTTAGAGTGGATTTAGTGCGTTTTAGAAAAAAGTAACGGGCTGAATGAAATTCCGAAACAGTGTAGTTTTTTGTGTGCTCCTGGAGCTCCATTGATAAATAAATATTAAGAAATCAGCGTTAAATGTTTGTTTGTGTGCCCCTCTTCATATATAAAAATTGAAATGAGGATAGTTGGGAATGAATAATCAGAGCTTCCGGTAATACGCTGTTCCAGTATTTGCCAATATCTGCTCGATTAGGGTTATTTACAGTCTATCCGCTGGAAGAAACAGCAGCCGGGTTTTTGAAAAGATTTTGGTTTCAATGGAAGTGAGTGACAAGCAACGATCAATCAATATCCTCCTTTGTGCAATCCTTGCTTGACATCGTCGGTTTGTCCTGCGCGGTTGCCACTTTTGCTAGATGACTGACCAGTGACCACCCTATCTATCCCGCCCCCCTTTTGGATGATTAACTTTTATATTCTATTTTAATGTTTTTTATTTTTAACCTTGGCAACCCTGTATGCGATAGTCGCAAAAGCGTGGCGCGTGCCACGCAGGTCCAACCCTTCCCTATGCTTCGGCTCCTGTATGGCATTGTGTGGCTAATACCTGACCAATTTTCGGATCTATTAAACGGCCGTTCTTTCCAAAACCCTGGCTGCTGTTTCCTTCCAGGGGAAATAGACTGTAGGGCACTGTCATCGCCTTTAGCCAAATCTGATTGTTTTGATACACTCGTCCCTTGGATCCACCATAATGCAAAATACGACCTACCGACTAGATTGTTGCCTATAGTTGCTTTTTACTTTACAGACTCTCAGAACAACATATACTCAACCCAACTGAAGACGTATATTTTTGGGTTCATTGGTTGGGCCACTTAGGCCTAGCTCTTTTGCAAATTTTTCCCGACTTCCTCCATTCTCTAGTTTCCACACATACTTCGGTAGACACTTCAACACTTTTTTTTCTGTTTAGGTTGTCGTTGCATTTGTTTGACAGCAAATTATCACAATCTCAAATATTTCAACTACGAACACGACCTACACAGCATGAAATACAGAAAGAAACTACACCCCCGGAGAAAACGCCCCCCCTTCTGTTTCCCTGAAGTAGGGGGAGGTATAGTACGGAGCGAGATGACATGTGGATATATAATAATGAAATCATTGAATAGAAAAGCTGAAAACCCACGAAAATAGGCATAGCGGTAAGCGATGCATTTATACAAACCTAGAAAAGTTGACATAAATAAAAACGTGCCCGTCCTTTGCTCGATGGATGCATGTTACGGCCGTATCATTGCGTATCACTCATATCACAAGCAAAACCAGTGTGTATACGAACATTTTCTAGCTCGAGCAGTGCACCACTACAAAACTGTGACTAACATAACGTTCCATCCTGGCAAGCTGTGCAGCGGGACCATTTCAGCAGATACTCAAACAGCTGGGAGTGTGGGCATGCTGTTCTAAGTCGGTTTACCATGTGCTCTCATCTCCAACGGACACACAATATTCAAACTGCGTGGCGGGACAAATACTCAAATTGCTCCTCAGATTGACTGTTCAAAAGGTGTTTTCAGACCCCCCTTGATAAATTTTGGAGCAACGTTTAATGCAATTATACTTGAGCGTGGATACAACCCGCAGGGGGGCGGTTCGGTGACTGTTGGAAGTGATGCCAGTTCCTCATTAGACTGTCATCAAAGTGAGAGAGCAAGGGGATGTTCTTGAAATCTCAGGCAAGGCATTTGTTGGCGGCCAATTGCCACTCTCCACGGCTCAGAATATGGCTGGATCAGCGACACAGGCTATCAAGACAGCAAACCAGGCAGCCAAAGTACCCTCGAATACCAACATTACCCTGTTTATATTCCAGGTAAGATATGTAGCCCTATGTATGGTGTTTTATTTTTACATTACCTATATACCCTTAGAATGTTGCAAATGATATAATGTTTATACGTATATAAAAGTCATACATAACTCATACCTCTGCTTGCCAACAGCCTCAAAGGGCACAACTTTGGCTTTGCCTCTTTTCTACTCATTCGATGTTGCGGTGCCCTCCTCCCCGTCACAGATGAGTCGGCGAGGGTCTGGTAGCCCCAAATAGCAACTGCCAGATCCCGTATTAACAGCGAGGAACCCTCCAGGTTTCCAATTGACACTGCTACATCATACGCTCTTTTGTTTATCCACACATCGTGGCCCAAATAAATCTCAAACCATTATACAGTGTTAGAATAACGGTACGATTATTTTTGTTTACATGCTCAATTGTAGGCCCAATGCAATTACATGCTCAATTGAAAGCTTTGACCTATCCACTTTCTAAAAATAACATGATGAGAAGTGTATTTTGTGTAGTCTGAAGCATATGAAACAAGGGACTGGGTTCAAATCGCACACAAGGCATGTTTTTTTTTTTTTAATTGAAAGGGCTTCGCACATATCGTTAACCCTCTACGCTTTGTGCGATACCCTAACCTAATTGTAGGTCCCTGGATCCAATGCAATACACTACAGGTACACTCCGTGATTTAAATTGAAAGGATAATTCTTCTGATCGTTCTCGTGCTCAAGAATACCATTCCAAGAATATATGAGGCGGTGAGAACCAGAGTGGCCCAACCCTCAATTTTTATTTAAGGGAGATATTGATGTTTGAAAATATTGCAATTTTGGTAATCATGTATAACTCTTATATAAACTTTTAGTAATATGTGATATGTCAAACAATGTTATGCATGAGAAGCGATTGCAAAATTAAATTCAGACTTTTGTTAACATTACTGATAAGGGTATAATGTGGCTTGGGCCACTCTGGTTTCAAAAATATTAAAAAATACTTGCTCTTTTTGTGGGTTAGGCCGTTGAATAATGCAACAATCTAGTTGGTGAAATCCGATTATGTGCGTTCTTTATTTTAAATGAACAAATGTTATGATTTATGACAATGGATTATAATTATTATAATTTTTTTTAAAAAAAAAAATCCAAATAATAGTTTTAAGCAATCCAATTTTTTTGCTTTTTTTTTTTTTTTTTT
>JAMZAV010012553.1:0-18766 GCA_024449915.1 Sweltsa coloradensis | reverse complement strand
CTCTCCCTACGTGCAATTTTCAATTGGGAAATGCATTGCAGACCATGCCGTTGAGTCAACCGTAAGGAATCAAGATGTGGGCATACCTACTAAGATAAACCAATCTCGCTACGTGGCAACAAAACGACTGCCGGTTCAACAAACGTGAAGCAGATCGGTGGTTCCACAAATGCGAAGCGGACCGTCCCACCTTCCCATGAGTATGATAACTGGTGGAAGTTTTACAATCCGAACTGGTACAATCCGAACAGAATCATCAGGAGGACGGGCTTGAGACCCATCATCGTTGACGGTAGCAACATAGCTATGAGGTAGGTCTACTCTATAGTGTTTTAATCTTTTACCAGAAGGCTTACTTGTTTTACAGGAAAACCATTAAGGATCTAACGTAGGGGCCCTACACGTCACCCAACTACATCTTACAAAGATATAATGTTAGTACGCCAAACCGTTGGTTGCGTCCTGTGTCCAATGGTGGGCACTGGGCTGGCTAAACCCTCCCCAGATGTTAGAATGCATTCATCCACAACCCTTTACATAGCTTGGTACTATTTATCCCAGTAGGCCTAAACACCATTCTCGGTGCATGCTTAGATTGCTTAAATTGTTTCATAAAGCAAGTCTAGTTTGTTACATTGCGCATGTGTTACGTGTGCCTATTTCCTGCATCAACGCAAGTTTCACCAACTATTTCTAGTAGTTCTTTTTTCAAATGAACTTTCTAAAAATTCAGTTCACAGCTCAAATAAGGAACTTCTAAAAGTTCTGCTCTTGTTCTACTTGGAGCTGTAAGGGGGGAGTGTCTTGTACATGGGGGTGGCCACAAGCATCTTCCCTGATAACCCAGACATTCAACTTCCTCAGTTGGCTATACTTTGGGATTCCCTATAGCCCCCCCCCCCTAGCCTATGTCTAGGGCTGGGCATACGCTCTTTATTTCATTCTGTTTCAGCGGTGACATTGTGTTGACACTTGTTTACCAATTAATTCACTTGGCCTATATTATTATTTATTGATAGGTTATAGATAGGCCTGCAACTTTGTAAAAATTACAATGTGAATAATGTGCTGTTACTGTGATGTGACACATGCATGTTCTAGACACGGCAACGGACTGATCTTCTCCTGCAGAGGAATCGAGATTTGTGTCAACTATTTTGAGGAGAAGGGTCACAAGGTATATGTATTCGTTCCTCAATTCCGACGCCATCACCATCTCACAATGGATCCGCACATCCTGGAGGCACTTTACGCTTGCAAGACCGTCATCTTTACGCCGAGTCGCATGGTCGACGGGAAGCTTGTCGTACCTTACGACGACAGGCAAGTACTGCGTTGAAAGCTCATTGGATGAGCGAAGCGAAGACTTCAATTTCACCGACCCCCCAAAAAATTTAGCTCGGGTGTTTTTTTGTTTGTTTGTTTGTTTGTTTTTTTTTTTTTTTTCAGTCTGTTTGTTCGCTCTCTACCGGGCAAACGGCACATCCGATCTTGATGAAAATTTGACAGGACCTTCGAAATCTGTGAACTTAGACTTGCTACGTTTTTGGGTACAATCAAAGAAATATTTCTCATGATTATCGTACTTTTTCGTTTTTTTATTTTACTTTTAGTGCCATATTTTTGTGACATTTGGGCCGATTCTGACCAAACGGGTGGGGCTACAACGTTCATATTATACATGGACATTAAGGTTATGGTGATGTATTGCTTTCTGAAAGAAAAAGTTGAAAAAGTTAGCCAGAATCTATAAAATACAGTTTTTAATATAAGTTTTTTGTTTTTTTGTGCGATTTTTTTCGGGCCTTTTTGGGAAAAATTCGGGACCAAACGGGTGGGGTTTACAACTTTAAATTTTATACATGGACTTTAAGGGGTTATGGGATAAAAGTACCTTTTGAAAAAAAAAGTTAAAAAAAGCTGGGCCAGAATTCATAAAAAATAAAGCTTTTAATATAAGTTGTTTACGGTAAATAAAAACCAAATTTGGGACAAGAAACAAAAAAAAACATAAACAAATCCCCTACAAGCGTGGCAGAAAAAACAAAAACTTGCAAAAAAAAAATAATTAAACGCAAAACTAAAAAATTTTTAAAAAGGGGCCTCATCCATCAAGGGCGGCGGGACTTTACTTTTCCTAGTTGTACAAAAACCCATAGGCCTAAGCTTTGTCTTTACCTTACAAACGACGGGACAAAGAAATGCTTTGAAAAGCTCTTTGGGTAAAAACAGCTTAAGCCAGGGCCCCCAACCTTACAATGACAGGCAAGTACTACGCCCCTGTGTTGAAAGCTCAAAGGTAAAAACCCAGCTTAACCCTAAATCTTTGTTTTTCTACTCGGGAATTTGTTTTATGTTGGGGAAATACCTATCTACAGTAGATGAGTGGGGGGGGATTGGGGTTAAAAGAAAAAAAAAAAGGCCGGGGGAAAACTTTTTTGGGGGGGGGGGGGGGAAAAATGCTGAACTTTTTGGGTTTTTTGCTTCTCCCACGTTTTGTTAACTTTCCCCCTAGGTTTATGACTGAAAACTAGTTTGTAGGCCTTTCAATCACCCCTAGGTTACTGACTGAAAACTAGTTGTAGCCGCAACTCACCCTAGGTTATGACTGCAATGGGTTTTGTACCCGTCAATCCCCCTTTGGTTTACTGACTGAAAACTAGTTTAGCCTTTAAAACTAAACCCTGGGTTTTCTGACGGGAAAAACTAGTTGTAGCGGTCAATACCCTGGGTTTACTAAAACTCAACTATTTTGGGAGCGGTCAACTACCCTGGGTTTACTGACTGAACTAGTTGTAGCCGTAAAACTCACCCTGGGTTTTAATGACGGAACCAGTTGTTAGCCGTCAACTCACCCTGGGTTTTTCTGACTGAAACTTATTTTTTCCCCGGTAAAACTAAACCCTAGGTTTCTGACTGCAACTATTTGTACCGGTCAACTCCCCGGGGTTTTACTGACTGCAACTGGGTTTAGCCGTCAACCCCCCCCTGGGTTTACGACTCCCAATGGGTTTTTTAGCCTTTAAAACCTCCCCCTAGGTACTGACTGCAACTAGTTGTAGCCGTCAACTCCCCCAGGTTACGGACTCCCAACTAGTTGTGCCTTTAAAACTCACCCTAGGTTACTGACTTTTAACCATTTGTACCCTTTCAACCCCCCTAGGTTACTGACTCCAAACTAGTTTTTACCGTAAAAACTCACCTAGGTTACTGACTGAAAAATATTTGTAGCCTTTAAAAAACTCACCCTAGGTTACTAAATGCAACTAGTTGTAGCCGTCAACAAACCCTGGGTTACTGACTGAAAAAAACCTTTGAAAGCCGTCAACTCACCCTGGGTTACGATCCCCCAAATGTTGTAGCCGTCAACTCACCCTAAGGTTACTGACTGCAACTGTTGTAGCTGTCAACTCCCCCTGGTTACTGACGGGCCAACCGGGGTAGCCGTCAATCACCTAGGTTACTGACTGAAACCATTTTGTACCCGGGTTAAACTCCCCCTAGGTTACTGCTGAAAACCCAGTTGTACCCGTCAACTCACCCTGGGTTTTTACTGACTCCCAAACTAGTTGTAGCCGTAAAACTCCCCCCTAGGTTAGGGATTTGCAACTAGTTGTAGCCTTTAAAACTAAACCCCTAGGTTATGACGGTAACCATTTGAAACCCGTAACTAAACCCTGGGGTTACTGACGAAACCCCAGGTACCCTTTAAACTCACCATGGGTTACTGCGCCCAACTGGGTTGAGCCTCAATCACCCTGGGTTTTACTGACTGCAACTTTTTTAGCCGCCCAAATTTCACCCTGGGTTACGGGACTGCAACTATTTGTGCCGTCAACTCACCCTAGGTTACTGACTGAACTAGTTGACCCCCCCGGTCAACTCACCCTGGGGTTACTGCCCTCCCAAACTAGTTGTAGCGGTAACTCACCCTAGGTTCCCTTGACTGCAACTAGTTTGTGGGCGGTCAACTCCCCCGGGTTTTACGGGAACTGAACTAGTTTTTAGCGGGGCCCCAATCACCCTAGGTTACTGCGGGCAACTAGTTGTAGCGGTAAAACTCCCCCCTGGGTTACGGGACGGGAAAATAGTTGAAACCCGGTAAAACTCCCCCTGGGTTTACTGATTTCCCCCAACCAGTTTTTTACCCTTTCAATTCCCCCTGGTTACGGGCCCCTGAAAACTATTTGGACCCTGTCAACTCACCCTAGGTTACTGACTGCAACTAGTTGTAGCCGTCAACTCACCCTAGATTACTGACTGCAGCCAGTTGTAGCCGTCAACTCACCCTAGGTTACTGACTGCAGCCAGTTGTAGCCGTCAACTCACCCTAGGTTACTGACTGCACCTAGTTGTAGCCGTGGTGATTAACGGTCAATGGCGTGACTAGGTGTTAAACATTCTGAAGTGAGGAGGAGCGGGGAAATTCCCCCTCCCCCCTTCTACCCACGGGCCTGGATAGAATGCAACAGCGTACCTTCGAGATGTTTTGTTACCTGACAAGACTTATAGTGGGTTCTCTTATCATGATATTTGTGGGTCCCGTGTGCAATTTTGTGATAGAGTATTGAGAGTGGTATCATTTTTTTCCTTGTGAAGTACTGATTCAGAAAAGTGATGGTGGGGATCTGGGAGCACGCGACTGGAAGGGGTGAGGGGTGGGGTTAAATGTCTAAATTTGTAAATATAATCAAATATTTTTCTCATTTTTTCTACAATTTCTAAATTGTTTTAATTATTTTTAGCTTTTTACACTATATTTAACTTATATATTTCAATAAATCATTAAATTGACCGCCATATTGGATTCAAAATGGCGGAAATAATTATTTCTTAGAATTTCCCGCACATAGTCGTGTGGGATATCAGGTTAAAGGTATTTAACGTCTCAATATGGATAAGAAAAACTGTTTTCATGGTCATGGTTATCACTAAAAGTACCAATATCGACATTGATTTGACTTGCAGACCAGTGTTCTACCAATTTCTTCATAATATACATTAATTTTATGTTGCCATTGCCAATATTTTAGTTATTTTTTTACTGCAGAGTACAAATGTATGACCTGGCATTATGATAGAGTAAAATGACATCCAAAAAAATTTTAAGTTCAATATATTTTTCCAATATATTTTAATACATTTTGATTTAGCACAAGAACATCGTACTATATTCAACAGTTCTTAGGCACGCAAGGGATGTCACACATTACTGGCTCATACGATTTATCATCATCTATAGTTAGAGCTATGAAAAAATAGCATTTATATTCTGAATATTTAGCATTTATGTTTCCAAATTTACCATTTTGTAGCATTAATTTTCTGCTTTCCACCAAAACCCCAAATGTGGGAAGTTTCTTGTATTTTAATGGGGAATGAATTCAAATTATGCTTTATAGGAACATTTCAATTCAATCTAGTCACTTAAACGTTTGAATACAATGCTAAAACAATTCTCATTGGTATAGGTAAACCTTATTTTCAGTAAATTTAGCTTTTTTGTAGCGTTTTTAAGAATTTATACTCGCTGATTTGCCAACGCAAATCCTAAAACGCTAAATTTTCATGCCTCTATCTATAGTGCATCCAAAATCTGTTACTGGTGGTATAAGAGGGTTTGCAACATGCGATTGCCCATGCCACCAAATCAATGCTTGATAATGAGCTCTTCTGATAGCTGGGCGTAGTGCAGCTTGAGTCGGTGGCATACTTATGCCTTATACTTGCTTTTAAGAAAAAAATACAAAAAACCCAAACATAAACAACATCTTTTATCACGTAGAGTATTTATTTTGGGCACTCGCAAGTACACAGAGCATTATGTATTCTTCAAGGACTCGATAGGTTTCTTTTCCAATAATTGTTTTTTGTTCCACCTAGTATGCAAGGGCTTCCAGGACATTGTCATCAGCATCTACAAACCTGTTCCAGAAACTGGTCTTAGATTTACCAGAAAATGAACCAGTAATGTCAGCTCCAGAAAGAGAATGCATTCCGGTAAAGCAAAAAACTCGTTTTTGTCCCATTGCTTCAAAATTTTTGTCGTATTGAAATTCGACGTGGTTTAACCTCTGTTAAAACCAGATAAGAATGTTTCTGGAGTTGTAAATATCGATGTGTTTAGCCAACACTAGAACGTCAGTGCAGATAGTCAAGGACTGAGGCCCTCTTTCGGTTGCATGAAGTGCCTGACCTTGGTCTAGCGCACTATCAGAAATTTGTTCGTAAAACGTATCATTGATGACTGTTAATTTGTGGGATATAGTTCACAAAACAAGTTGAGACTGTGTAAGACTTTGTCAAAGAAAGTAAAAGTAAAAAACCAAACAGGGTGTTGTTCAATTAAAAGAAGACAGGAAGCTTTTCAATCGTCTTGTTGTTCTATGTCATTCTCTGCCAAAAATAAATCTAAAAGAATAAATTGGTAAATACGAGCTATCTGCTGTTCCATGCAGTATGTTTGGAAATGAATGGACCATGAACCACGTTCAATCAAAAGGAAGCTAACGCATCATTTGGAAAGACCACGCATCCAAAGAACTGCAAGCTGTCGATACAGAATCTCCCAAAACCAAATGATAATCCCATCTCTGAAATATCAGTTGGGAGTTGGAATGGCAGAAATACACGCAATAAAGCTTTCAAAGGACACCAGGACAATTTCAGATTTGGCAGATCAGTTTTGTAAGAAAGTATTTTCAAAGTATGGGAGTTTCTCAGAGGTTCATGTTGTATTTGATACGTATGTTGAGAAATCGCTAAAAAAAATCACAAAAAACAAAACGGCAGCTGGGAAAGCCCCCCATTCAGTACAAAATAGAACCTCACACATTAATAAAATCGGTCCCTCTAAACAAACTTATGTCCCATTTCAAAAATAAAGATTCGATTACAGAATCGTTGAGTAAAAGTATATTAAAAATGGCTACAGACTTGAATGAAAATGTATTGTTTCTTACCGCAACATTGCAAAAGCCACTAAACTTCATGTCGACAAAAGCATTTTTCAAGAAGAGACCGACACGACAATCATTCTCCATGCACTTCATGCAACCGAAAGAGGGGCTCAGTTCTTGACTATTATCACTCCAGACACTGACGTTCTAGTGTTGGCTACACATCGACATTCACAACTCCCAAAAGATTCTTATCTGGTTTTAACAGAATTTAAACAACGCCTAATTTCATTACGAAAAATTTCTGAAGCATTGGGACAAAAACGAGTTGTTGCTTTACTCGGAATGCATTCTCTTTCTGGAGCTGACATTACTGGTTCATTTTCTGGTAAAAACTAAGACAGTTTCTGGAACAGGTTTGTAGACGCTGATGACAATGTCCTGGAAGCCCTTGCATCACTAGGTGGAACAAAAACAATTATTGGAAAAGAAACCTATCGAGTCCTTGAAGAATAATCATGCTCTGTGTACTTGCGAGTGCCCAAAATAAATACTCTACGTGATAAACGATGTTGTTTATGTTGGTTGTTTTGTATTTTTTACTTAAAAGCAAGTATAAAGGCATAAGTATGCCACCGACTCAAGCTGCACTACGCCCAGCTATCAGAAGAGCTCATTATCAAGCATTGATTGGTGGCAGGGCAATCGCATGTTGCAAACCCTCTTATACACCAGTAACAGATTTTGGATGGACTATAGATGATGATAAATCGTATGAGCCAGTAATGTGTGACATCCCTTGCGTGCCTAAGAACTGTTGAATATAGTACGATGTTCTTGTGCTAAATCAAAATGTATTAAATATATTGGAAAATATATTGAACTTAATTTTGTTGGATGTCATTTTTCTCCTTCATAATGCCAGGTCATACATTTTTACTCTGCAGTAAAAAAATAACTAAAATATTGGCAATGGCAACATAAAATTAATGTATATTATGAAGAAATCGGTAGAACACTGGTCTACAAGTCAAATCATTGTCGATATTGGTACTTTTAGTGATAACCATGACCATGAAACAGTTCTCTTATCCATATTGAGACGTTAAATACCTTTAACCTGATATCCCACACGACTATGTGCGGAATTCTAAGAAATAATTATTTCCGCCATTTTGAATCCAATATGGCGGTCAATTTAATGATTTATTGAAATATATAAGTTAAATATAGTGTTAAAAAGCTAAAAATAATTAAAACAATTTAGAATTGTAGAAAAAATGAGAAAAATATTTGATTATATTTACAAAATTTGACATTTTAACCCCCACCCCTCACCCCTTCCAGTCGCGTGTCCCAGATCCCCACCATCACTTTTCTGAATCAGTACTTCACAAGGAAAAAAATGATACCACTCTCAATACTCTATCACAAAATTGCACACGGGATTAGTTAACAAAACCCACTATTAGTGTGAGATAAATAAATATAATAAGTTTGTATTTAGACTTAGTCTACTCGCACAGCACTTCGGAAGAAGGGAAAGGTGACAATGTTGACTACAGTACCGGTACTTGAGAGTCAAATGGAAAATGTTTATGTCTACGTTCTCCTATTTTATTGTATTATCTCAACTTTCAATGCACCTCGGAGATAAGCTGATGGATCCTATTCCAACATTCTATATAGGGGCCTAGGGCTATATTATTAACGATGCTAGGCCTATACGTTTTTTAGCGTTCTAGGTTTTTGATGCTACAAAATGCTAATTTTACTAAAAATAATGTTTATACTCTATGCTTTCCCAACCTGTCAACCATTCTCCAATCTAAACTGAAACCAAATACAGTTGGCATATTGTGAAAATTTAACTAGGCCTATAGTATTACTAGTAGGCCTATACAGCTATTATGCTTGTGGAAAAAAACACTTCCATTGAAAATTAAGGATTTATGCAAGTTAGCAATAAATATCAAGGTGGCAATTTTGGCAGGGTTGCCACTGACCTTTGGTCCTTGAATATCATCATCATTATCTGTTGCCACGTCCAATTCTGAAGTATGGCCTGTCCATCTTCTTCTGTCCTGCTTAAACTCCTCTCCTTCCACCACATTCCAGTCTCCTCCTCACTGTTCCACATCTTTTCTCACACTATTTGCCATTGTTGTCGTGTTCTGCCCCTTGGTCTCCTACCTATTTCATCGTCCTTCTCGGCAATCTCTTTCTTTCTATCCTTTTGACATGTCCGAACCACTTTAATATTTTGTCTCCAATTCGCTCCATTAATTTCCTCTCGCCTACTTGGTCTCGGATATTCTCATTCCGTATTCGGTCCCATCTAGTCTTGATTACAATACTTCTCAACAACTTCACAAAATATCTACAGATACAAGGCTCTCATCTACTTTGTCATATTCCAAGTCTCTGCTGCATATGTCAATGTTGTAACAAAGTAGGTCTGGTAGATGGTAACCTTGATCTCCTTTGGTACTTCTCTGTTCCATGAGGTCTTGGATAGATTGGAATAACCCAACAGCTTGCTGCGTACTTCTTCCTATCTCTGGATGAATCCTTCCAGCACATGCTGCTCTACGCCCTACGTACTTAAAATTCTCCACTTGCTTATTGCACCTCCTCTTCATCCTCTCCCCACATTAAAAGATCGTCTGCAAATAACATTATTTTCATACATTTTTCACCGATTCTCTCTACAACTTTCCTAGAGATTTCGTCCATGACAATAATGAACAATAGTGGTGACTGTTCACTTCCTTGTTTTAACCCACTCCTAATGTCAAACCACTCTGGAATTCCACCCCCTGCCCCGTCTGGGCCCGGGGTAGAATTTGGCCCAGAGCATGGCTCTGCTAATCGTAAAAGGCGATTCAAGAGAAAAAGTCCACCTCGCAAACATCAGCTAGTAAAAAGGGTAGTTTTTTGCTCCCCGAATCTAAAGGCGAGCTCTGGCAATCGTCGTCAGGGACCTTGCCCCCTACCCTTGACGACCCGTCGACGACGATGACGACAATGACACCACGAACGATGACAAAGACAATGACGACCGCAACGTGAGAAACCCCCTCTTCCTCCCCTTACCCGTGACAGGTTCTGACCAGCATGGGCCCCTCCTCCTCCCCCTCAGGTTAGAGTGGTGCATTATGACCTAACGGTTGACGCGTCCTAAATCCAAATAAACCAAAAATCCTTTTTCAGAGTCAGTTTAACTCTAAGATAGCAATATTGGGTTATTTTTGTCATAATCAGTGATTGTAGTGTTGTTCTTTGGGTGGCCATCGGCTAGTTCAACCTAAACTGACATGTTCGGTACTGACAGTCAATGATCTGTGTCTAGGCTGTTCATGTGGACTTAGGTTGCATTCGACTATCTATTAAATATTCCTCCTTATATGTAGCCTATATAGCTTGGCTTGGAAATTGAGCTTTTTAAAAATACTATACTGCTTGACTTAACTCAACTGAAAAATGTGTTGGCTACACATCGACATTCACAACTCCCAAAAGATTCTTATCTGGTTTTAACAGAATTTAAACAACGCCTAATTTCATTACGAAAAATTTCTGAAGCATTGGGACAAAAACGAGTTGTTGCTTTACTCGGAATGCATTCTCTTTCTGGAGCTGACATTACTGGTTCATTTTCTGGTAAATCTAAGACCAGTTTCTGGAACAGGTTTGTAGACGCTGATGACAATGTCCTGGAAGCCCTTGCATCACTAGGTGGAACAAAAACAATTATTGGAAAAGAAACCTATCGAGTCCTTGAAGAATACATAATGCTCTGTGTACTTGCGAGTGCCCAAAATAAATACTCTACGTGATAAACGATGTTGTTTATGTTGGTTGTTTGTATTTTTTACTTAAAAGCAAGTATAAGGCATAAGTATGCCACCGACTCAAGCTGCACTACGCCCAGCTATCAGAAGAGCTCATTATCAAGCATTGATTTGGTGGCATGGGCAATCGCATGTTGCAAACCCTCTTATACCACCAGTAACAGATTTTGGATGGACTATAGATGATGATAAATCGTATGAGCCAGTAATGTGTGACATCCCTTGCGTGCCTAAGAACTGTTGAATATAGTACGATGTTCTTGTGCTAAATCAAAATGTATTAAAATATATTGGAAAAATATATTGAACTTAAATTTTGTTGGATGTCATTTTACTCTCAATGGCAACATAAAATTAATGTATATTATGAAGAAATCGGTAGAACACTGGTCTACAAGTCAAATCAATGTCGATATTGGTACTTTTAGTGATAACCATGACCATGAAACAGTTCTCTTATCCATATTGAGACGTTAAATACCTTTAACCTGATATCCCACACGACTATGTGCGGAATTCTAAGAAATAATTATTTCCGCCATTTTGAATCCAATATGGCGGTCAATTTAATGATTTATTGAAATATATAAGTTAAATATAGTGTTAAAAAGCTAAAAATAATTAAAACAATTTAGAATTGTAGAAAAAATGAGAAAAATATTTGTTTATATTTACAAAATTTCGACATTTTAACCCCCACCCCTCACCCCTTCCAGTCGCGTGTCCCAGATCCCCACCATCACTTTTCTGAATCAGTACTTCACAAGGAAAAAAATGATACCACTCTCAATACTCTATCACAAAATTGCACACGGGATTAGTTAACAAAACCCACTATTAGTGTGAGATAAATAAATATAATAAGTTTGTTTTAGACTTAGTCTACCCGCACAGCACTTCGGAAGAAGGGAAAGGTGACAATGTTGACTACAGTACCGGTACTTGAGAGTCAAATGGAAAATGTTTATGTCTACGTTCTCCTATTTTATTGTATTATCGTCAACTTTCAATGCACTCGGAGATAAGCTGATGGATCCTATTCCAACATTCTATATAGGGGCCTAGGGCTATATTATTAACGATGCTAGGCCTATACGTTTTTTAGCGTTCTAGGTTTTTGATGCTACAAAATGCTAATTTTACTAAAAATAATGTTTATACTCTATGCTTTCCCAACCTGTCAACCATTCTCCAATCTAAACTGAAACCAAATACAGTTGGCATATTGTGAAAATTTAACTAGGCCTATAGTATTACTAGTAAGCCTATACAGCTATTATGCTTGTGGAAAAAACACTTCCATTGAAAATTAAGGATTTATGCAAGTTAGCAATAAATATCAAGGTGGCAATTTTGGCAGGGTTGCCACTGACCTTTGGTCCTTGAATATCATCATCATTATCTGTTGCCACGTCCAATTTTGAAGTATGGCCTGTCCATCTTCTTCTGTCCTGCTTAAACTCCTCTCCTTCCACCACATTCCAGTCTCCTCCTCACTGTTCCACATCTTTTCTCACACTATTTGCCATTGTTGTCGTGTTCTGCCCCTTGGTCTCCTACCTATTTCATCGTCCTTCTCGGCAATCTCTTTCTTTCTATCCTTTTGACATGTCCGAACCACTTTAATATTTTGTCTCCAATTCCTCCATTAATTTCCTCTCGCCTACTTGGTCTCGGATATTCTCATTCCGTATTCGGTCCCATCTAGTCTTGATTACAATACTTCTCAACAACTTCACAAAATATCTACAGATACAAGGCTCTCATCTACTTTGTCATATTCCAAGTCTCTGCTGCATATGTCAATGTTGTAACAAAGTAGGTCTGGTAGATGGTAACCTTGAACTCCTTTGGTACTTCTCTGTTCCATGAGGTCTTGGATAGATTGGAATAACCCAACAGCTTGCTGCGTACTTCTTCCTATCTCTGGATGAATCCTTCCAGCACATGCTGCTCTACGCCCTACGTACTTAAAATTCTCCACTTGCTTATTGCACCTCCTCTTCATCCTCTCCCCACATTAAAAGATCGTCTGCAAATAACATTATTTTCATACATTTTTCACCGATTCTCTCTACAACTTTCCTAGAGATTTTGTCCATGACAATAATGAACAATAGTGGTGACTGTTCACTTCCTTGTTTTAACCCACTCCTAATGTCAAACCACTCTGGAATTCCACCCCCTGCCCCGTCTGGGCCCGGGGTAGAATTTGGCCCAGAGCATGGCTCTGCTAATCGTAAAAGGCGATTCAAGAGAAAAAGTCCACCTCGCAAACATCAGCTAGTAAAAAGGGTAGTTTTTTGCTCCCCGAATCTAAAGGCGAGCTCTGGCAATCGTCGTCAGGGACCTTGCCCCCTTTCCTTGACGACCCGTCGACGACGATGACGACAATGACACCACGAACGATGACAAAGACAATGACGACCGCAACGTGAGAAACCCCCTCTTCCTCCCCTTACCCGTGACAGGTTCTGACCAGCATGGGCCCCTCCTCCTCCCCCCCCCCCCCCCCAGGTTAGAGTGGTGCATTATGACCTAACGGTTGACGCGTCCTTAAATCCAAATAAACCAAAAATCCTTTTTCAGAGTCAGTTTAACTCTAAGATAGCAATATTGGGTTATTTTTGTCATAATCAGTGATTGTAGTGTTGTTCTTTGGGTGGCCATCGGCTAGTTCAACCTAAACTGACATGTTCGGTACTGACAGTCAATGATCTGTGTCTAGGCTGTTCATGTGGACTTAGGTTGCATTCGACTATCTATTAAATATTCCTCCTTATATGTAGCCTATATAGCTTGGCTTGGAAATTGAGCTTTTTAAAAATACTATACTGCTTGACTTAACTCAACTGAAAATTGTTAGGCTGACACAATGTTAGTTCTTTGTTAGTCTGCATAAGGTATTGATCGTATAGTCATTGTTATTTATTTAATATAGAATTCGTAAGAGACACAGATGGTGTTATATTGTCCCTGATACTTCTCCAGGTACATCGTGCAAATGGCAGCCGAATCGGGTGGTGTGATTGTCTCTACTGACTTCTACCGCGACTTGTACGAAGAGAATCCGACCTGGCGCGACGCCATCAAGAACCGGTTCGTACGCAATGATGCCAACATAATTTGAAGTTTAAACAAATAGTATTATTTTCTTACACTGAACTAAGCCACGACATTTGGTCAGTGTGTTTGTGGGTTGTGAGTTGTTAATTGTTCAACCTCGGGTCCGACCACTGTTATGCAGTGGGGGCTATTCCTGGTTGATGTCACAGTCAAAATGTGTAAAATGAGTCATTTTATTTATTGTGTTTCTTGGTTTGTTGTTTATATGCAGTATCTTGATTCTTTTTATATGTCAACATTGGAGGAGAAACCCTGAAGGTGGTGAATAGATTAAACTATGTAGGAGTGAAGTAATGGCAAGTGCAAAGATTAAAAGAAGAGATAAACATCAGAATACAAAAGGCCAGTTACTTCTACTAGTGCGTGAAAGGACTGGGGGGATAGGGTAATACCTATTCTGTGTAAGATGACATTATATAAATTATAAAACCTATTCCATTCCGATCCTTACATATGCAGCAGAAGTCTGGACAATGGGAGATCAAAAAGAGTCTGATGCAGGCGGCAGAGATGAGATTCCTGAGGAGCACATGGACCGTCACATTGAGTGAACCCACCATGTTTTACTGGGCTTATTCTTTCGCCCAAGCTTTGGTTACGGAGACAAGCCGCTTGTTAGTAGTTCCCATGTGTGTACTATCTGTAGCCTACTTTCCCCACCTGATCAACTCGCGAAGCATTGCCGATTGACTTTCTTAGTAGTACTACTAGGAACTATATTTCTAGCCTACAACTTAATTTTAGCTATATCATCAGACTCCTTTCAATAGGTGTTTACTGTTTAGGCAGGGAATTTTATAATGTAATTTATAACGATACGCGATGCGTTTCGGAGGTCTAGTGCACACTAATACAGTGAAACCTCTATGCATCGTTTTTCAGGGGAGTACTTGAAAAAAACTATGGATCCAGAAAAACTATGGATCAAATTGAAAATAACAATAAAGCTTATTATGGGAGTGTATAAAAAACACTATAGATGCAGGAAAATAGTAGTTTGAGAAACTATGGATAGAGGTTTCACTGTAGTTTTTCTCTTGTAATTTCAGGCTGCTCATGTTTACATGGGTTGACGATCTCCTCATCTTCCCCGAAGATCCGTTGGGTAGACGTGGAGGTAATCTGAAAACTTTCCTGCGATTCCCCAGTTAGAAAAGTACCCGTTACGGATACACTTTTTAATTGTTATAAAACATTTGATAAATTTGATAATTATACACTTTTACTATCTTCAATTTTGATTGAAAATAAATTATTTTGTGACTTCTTAATAGTAGTGTTGTGTAAATGATTATTGATTGGATGAGCGTAGCGAGCGTAGCAAGCGAAGCGAAGATTCCATTTCACTACACTGGAGAAAAAAATCCGGAATGTTTTTTTTTTCTTTCTTTCTTTCTTTCTTTCTGTATTTTTGTCTGTTTGTCCACACGATTCCGGTTAAACCGGTACTCCGATTGCGATGAAATTTTATGGAGACCTTCGAAATCTCTGAACTTAGAACTGCCACGTTTCTGAGCGCAATCGAAAAATTATTTTCTCATGAAAATTGCAATTTTACGATTTTTTTCGATTTTTAAAAAATTTCTTCGACTTATAACACCTACATGCTTAATTCGATTTCAATTATTTTTTCACAGAACCTTAATTTTATACGATTTTATGAATTAAGATATTCATGTGAAATTTGAGCGCAATCAAAAAATTATTTTTCATGAAAATATAAATTTTGCGTTTTTTTTTTTTTTTTTAATAATTGTTTGACTTATAACACCTACATGCTTTATCCTATTGTTATGATTTTTTCACAGAACCTTAATTTTATGAATTAATATATTCGTGTGAAATATGAGCGCAATAGAATAATTATTTCTTATAAAAATCGCAATTTTTCGATTTTTGTCTTTTTTAAAAATTATGATTAATTTAAAAAAATATATATACTATGTAAGTTTATTTTTTATTAAATTTTATTTTATTTAAAAAAAATCTTGAACAAAGTTATAATTTTTTTACAGAACAACAGAAAATCCGCATAACACATGGCAGCTCAATGCACCAATTACGCTCATCCAACAACGCGGCGGGACTTAAGCGTTTTCCTAGTTATATTTATTTGTTCACTCCGGATAATTGTAGCCCAGGAAAGATAGACATACCTGGAACATGGTGAACCCGGACAAAATTCCGAACTAACAGAAAATGTGCACACGAGCTCAGTTGACCATACTGAACAATATTAGTTAAAACTCGCCTTAAGCTCCTCCGGGTGCTTCTTGATTTGGTGACAAAAGGACGTAAGTAACAAAAATATTAGGTAAAAGAAACTAGTAGAACACAACAGGTATTTTTATTTTTTAAGTAGTGTTTATATTGGACATGACACTGCTCTTTATTAATATTTTATTTGTGAGCGTGAGTGAGAGAGACAGAACGCTGCGTGCAATGCCTGCATGCAGCTACGTGCGGGAAAAACATTGTGTTTGCACATTGCAAGGCTGGTATGAACAATGTAGTTTGCGACGACGCTTCAAATGTGGATCGGGAACTATCTCGCGTGCCACAAATTGGTGGAAACGTGTATCACGGGCGAGCAAGACATTAAATCGGCGGTTGTTATCGCATATTAGTCGGGAAACGTAACGTACAGGAACGTTTTACACGAGTAATTTTAACATTACACTTATGGATGTATTTTTGGGTCCTAGATTTTTGGACGTAACCAGCGGGAAAACGTAATGAAAGTGAACGTTTTTGACGGGTTTGACTGTACGTTTATTGTATCACATAAAATACCAAACAATGGCATTCCCAAATGGCTCTCTCTCAAACAAGATCTTCTTTGCTGTCTGTTAATACCGGCATTTCAACTAGTTCCTTCCATTTCTTTTTGTCTTCCCAGAGTTTTTCTTCATTAGTTCTTTTCTTTCCCACGTCTTCCATCTTCCTTCTATACTCAATGTTATTTGGTCTCTCCACCTATCTCTTGGGCAGCCATCTCTTTGTACTCCCCATGCTCATTCCAATTCTCTTCTCGGGATTCTCTCCAATTTCATTCGTCTCAAGTGTCCATACCACCGCAGTCTTTCTCTGCCTATTTTGTCTTGTAGCCTTTCCACTTCTAGTATATATGTATACATATATATGTACAAGGTATGCAATGTACAAGGTATGTAGAATAATAATACATAATATAATAATTCCTAAATAATAATAAAAATAATCTTAACTCAGTTCCAACTATGGTGGTGGTGGTTTTCCACCATTATCTAGGCTAGCATGAAACTGTAGATAACTGCCTCCTAGATGCTACTCGTTCCCTGCCTGTCCACGCAACAGGTTTTGATTGTTGACAAGTTATTCACACTTTTTGCCACATGAGCATTCTAGCGCTAGTTACCGCCCCCAAGATCTCTGTTTTGTTTTTGTTTATATTATTTTTACCTTGATTTCCAGCATTCACCATGAAGGCACCTAATGAGTTATCAGCATGAAATTTGGCATGACCTTAGCCGTCCGAGCTATGCTCTCACCAACTGGGCTATGCAGCCACCAATTTAATTCTTACAAAAATTTAGAAAGGGAATCAAACTCCGTCTAAGAATTACATTTTGAAATTTCCTTCTTTCTTTGAATTTTGATCTACAAGTATTTCACGCCTTGTTATGAAACAAACAGCAGAAAGATGTGATATCCCCCCAAATACAAAACTTTGTAAAAAAAAGACGGCAGCCAAGCTCTCCTTCAAAAGTCTTTGACTGTGAATGTTGCGAGATATAGAATATGAGCCAATCTTTTCATTCTTCCTCCCTAGTTTCGCATTGAAAATAAGTAAGATCATTTCGCCTGTTGACGAGCGCCAAGCCAACCATTTTCGTGGTAAAAAAAGTAAAAATGTTAAAACTCAAAATCATAAAAAAAATTACTTGACCATTGACTTTTTAAAGTTCTCACAATGAACCAAATTCAATGGCCAAGTAATTTTTTTTATGATTTTGAGTTTGAACATTTTTACTTTTTTTTACCACGAAAATGGTTGGCTTGGCGCTCGTCAACAACTTCTTTTCAATGCGAAACTAGGGAGGAAGAATGACAAGATTGGCTCAAATTCTATATCTCACAACATTCACAGCCAAAGACTTTTGAAGGAAAGCTTGGCTGCCGTTTTTTTTTTACAAATTTTTGTATTTGGGGGGTTCTTGACTACTTGGGGCATTTTGCTGCCTCTCTTTGCCCGTTAATCTGCCTTCTCATTACCATACACTTCACAATGTGCTGGAATCCATTGCAACACTACCTCTCTGGCATCATAATATAGCCTTAGCAGCTGTACCTTGAATTCTTTCACCTCATAATCCATCTTCTCTTTACTAGCAATGGCCTGAATTGCCGTCTTTGAGTCCGACATTATCACTATTTTCTAGGGATGTGCGAACCCACTTTTTTACTTTCGAACTTACCAAAAATTTTTAACTGTATCGAACTCGAACCCAACTGAAAGGTATATCAAACCGTGATTATTAGGTAAAATAGTGATAAGTCTGGACCGGCACCTCCACCAAGAAAGTATGTAACTTCTGGACCGTGCCGGTCCATCCATTTTTTGTTTTTAAATTTGTACCTGTAAACTGAGAACCATTTTTTGACTTGTTCTTCAAGATTGTTCATTTTCTCTATGAGTTTATTGCGATCCACCAAGTCGAATGCCGATGTAAAGTCAATGTAAGTCACCAAGTGGACATCTTCATGCTAAAACCTTCCTTTACATCTTGCTGTACCTAAGTATGCTACCACACATAACCAAAAACTTGTAACAATACAGCCAAACTTTACACAATCAAAAGCTATTTCATCTAAAAGAAATGCCAAGCTTATGTACCCTCCTACATT
>JAMZAV010012552.1:0-18441 GCA_024449915.1 Sweltsa coloradensis | reverse complement strand
TTCTGTGTCACGGCGTATGCCGTATGTGCCTTGACACAGAAATTCTGTCTGATGGCACATTCAACATGTGCCGTGACACAGAATTTCTGTCACAAAGTTGAAAGATTTTGTCTCGCAGTCACGTTGCTTTTACAACGTCAAGTTGATTCTGTGTCAAGACCCATTCAGATTGTGGACTTTAAAATAATTTACGTTTCTGTGTCAAGGCGGTTCTGTGCTACGACCCATGCTGTGTGTGCCTTGGGACAGAATTTAAAACGGTATGTGACCCGACCCATACAGTTTGGTCCGTGACACAGAAACGTTCTGTGTCAAGGCGATTCTGTGTCACGGGTACCTCGGTCGAAATATTTCTGTGTCATGGCCCATACTGTGTTTCTGTGTCAAGGCGCTTCTGTGTCACGGCGGTTCTGTGTCAAGGCCCATGCTGTGTGTGCCTTGGGACAGAATTTAAAACGGTATGTGACCCGACCCATACAGTATGGGCCGTGACACAGAAACGTTCTGTGTCAAGGCGATTCTGTGTCACGGGTACCTCTGTCGAAATATTTCTGTGTCACGGCCCATACTGTCTTTCTGTGTCAAGGCGCTTCTGTGTCACGGCGCTTCTGTGTCAAGGCCCCGACCCGCAATACTAGGCAAATTACCACTTGGCCAAAAATCGGATATAGATCTACATCTGAGATCTTGCCATAAACGGGATCGATATCGGCTGGCCACCCCACAAGAGTGCCAAGACAACCTTAGTTTTGCTAATTTTTCTCTCCATCATAGCATCACGCGTTTACCGTAGGCTGTATCAGACAGGTTATACTACCACTTCCATCATAGCTAGAGATGTGCAAAAATGGTGACAACAAAATTCGCGATTTTTTTAAAGTTGCAATAATCCCTTCAAATTCAGTTTGCACATGAATCTCATGAATTGTGATTGAATGGTACCAATTTCCAATTCGCGAAATTTTAGTTGATACCGCGAACTAGTGGCGAAATTAGCAATTATGTCCTTAAATGCGAATTAGGTCGCGAAATTTTAAAAAATTAAAAAATTTCAAAGTTTTGGTGGAGGTGCCGGGTCGAAGTCGAAATTAAATTAATACTTGCTGGTAGATATGGTGGAGGCGCCGGGTCATACAACGCGATTTTGAGATCTTAATAATCGTTTGAACGAGAGTAAGCTCAAAATACTTCAAATCCATATCAAAAGACACATAAAAAATGCATAATTTCGTAAATTTGGTGGAGGTGCCGGGTAGACGAAATTAATTCTGGTAAAAACTGTCGGAAACTTTGAAAACTGAAGGCTGAAATTGAGCTTAAAATTAAAACTGATTCTGAACTTCACTCTCATGAGCTTGTTTTTCTTTTAAATCATTAAAATCAATCAATCAATCATTTTTTTTTTTTTTTTAAAGTTGTGCATGAGAAAATTGTGTTTTTTTGGTAAATCGCGACAAATCGCGAATTTTTATTTTTAAGGCGCGAATTTTCAAACTTTAAAAAACCATTTTTGCACATCTCTAATCATAGCATCACGCGTTTACCGTAGGCTGTATCCGACAGGTTATACTACCACTTCGACTGTATCATCTAGAAGAGCACGCGTCGACTTTTGTTCTTGAGCGTCCGTTTTGACCGTTATTTATGCGTGTCATAATAATTGAATGCAAAAGTAGGTACTAATTGAGAAAATTTAGAATAAGATTGCATTTAGACATTCATGCGCTGAATATCGTGATAAGTGGAACTTTATATTAAGAATTTAGATTAAAAAGAGGATTTTAGTACCTAGATAAAAAGTTTGACATGCTTTAAAAGGCACAGTTTTTACCAAAATGACACCAAAGGGGAAATTTTTTAGATTTTATACAAAGTTGGTTATTGCGATGCTTACATATTTTCACCAAAATGACCTTGAAGGAGAAACATTTTCTGGGGGCCCCCCACTCAGCATTTAGTAAATCTATGAATTCATAGGTTAAACCCCCGTTTATGAATTCCTGAATACGCCACTGACCCAAATTAAAATTCTCCGTCACCAGCCCTATGTTTAAACTTTCCACCATAACAGCAAGGCCTATAGTACTATATTTATTATATTCTAATGATTCTTTGATTTTTAAGAAAAGGTACTGATGGTAGTAGAATATAACCTAAAAAACCAAGGGAACTAGAAGAACTGAAGAAGCATGGCTGAACATTTACACTACCATTTAGGCTATTTCTCTAGGCCTTTACACGGCACTCATCCATATAATAGAAACATGTTCTTCAAAACCTAGATTCTACAAATGATGAAGTCAACAACAAAAGACAAACCTTCATCAACAGGCTCAGCATACAAATTACATAATTTACCATCTCAATGTCAACTATAAATTTAAAAAATTTTGCGTTTTATTTTACACAAACATAAAAATTACAAAATTTACCGTAGGCCTAATTTACTAGCAAATAACCCAAATCTTAATTTTATGGTAGGTAGGCTATACAGTCAACCGTCATTACAACAAACACTAAGGGACCTTGCTTTTTTCCATTAAAATGATCAGTCATGTTTTTTCGTTAAATACTAAATACTAATCGATCCTCAGTCTCCCTTTTGTTCAAAAAGCGCAAAGCTTTGCCTCTGGAGTGCAAGCAACTTACATTGCATGCACTTGCCTTGCGCATTTTTGTCAGGGATAAAAAAATACCATGCCCGAGATGCCCGGGTTGGATCAAACGCGCACCTTGTTTGCGCATGGCAATTTACGATCGCCGCATTCATCTCTCTCTCCCACTTGTAGGCCTGGGCGCTACTTGCTAGGCGGGCGGAAGGCTGATACAAACGCGCGAATGTGGCTGTTCCTATGCGCGGCTGGTAAAAACGTATCTTTCTTAGGGAAAGTAGTACACTTTTAACTTTTAAGTCCAAAATGCAAGAGCGCAGATGGTAGAAAGGTAGTGTGCCGGCGGGACGAACTTCTGTCCCGCTTTTTTTGAAAATGCAAAAGCTCAGCCAGGAACCTCGCATTCCTTTCTTTATCAATAATTGTACCAGCCCGCTGTCAGCGAGAGCTCGCTGGCACTCTCCTTTATCATAATTGTAAACACTGACATGGTCACTACCCTTACATGCCGCCGCCGAAAAGAGTGATAGCTTGTATGTTTCTCCCTCACTCACAAGGCGTTTGTAGTAAGTGTTCGTTTCGTCTCGTATCGACAGTGTCATGTGTATATAAAATGCCGCTGCCAAAACATACTTTAATACACAATGATGGTTTAGTTGTGCAATCAAATTGAAATGCTACACCCAAAATAACTGAAAATGCTACACCCAAAATTAAATGTGTTTAACCCTTCATAAACAAAACGGTAATCCCTAGAGTTGCCATTTGCAGTTAAAACATGACGAAATAACTGTAATACGGTGAGAAAAAAAAAATGCTGGAGCTTTGCCCCAGACCCCAGCTATCCACCACTGATTGTCCCACTTTTTTGGTTTGTAAATTTATTTGGGCACCCCATAGAAAACGTATATCATGAGTCTGAAATAGATTTTCTAACCGTTTTTTTTTATGAGCGAAGCGAAGACTTCAATTTCACTGACCCCCCAAAAAATTTAGCTCGGGTGTTTTTTTTTTTTTTTTTGTCTGTTTGTTCGCTCTCTACCGGGCAAACGGCATATGCGATCTTGATGAAATTTTGAGGGGACCTTCGAAATCTCTGAACTTAGAGGTGTATTGTTTTTGGGTACAATCGAAGAAATATTTCTCATGAATATCGTACTTTTACGATTTTTTTCGATTTTTAGCGCGATATTTTCGTAACATTTGGGCCGATTCTGCCCAAACGGGTGGGGCTACAACGTTCATATTTCACATGGACATTAAGGTTATGGTGATGTATTGCTTTTAGAAAGAAAAAGTTGAAAAAGTTAGCCAGAATCCATAAAAAAGCTTTTAATATGTTTTTTGATTTTTTGTGCAATATTTTCGTGCCATTTGGGCCGATTCTGACCAAACGGGTGGGGCTACAACGTTCATATTATACATGGACATTAAGGTTAAGGTGTTGTAATACCTTTTGAAAGAAAAAGTTGAAAAAGTTAGCCAGAATCCATAGAAATAAAGCTTTTAAATTTTAATATAAGTTTTTTTACGGTAAATAATGCCAATTGACAAGAAACAATAGAAACTTGACAACAATCACCTACAATGCGTAGGCAACAAAACAAAGCACTTGCAAAAGTAAAGATATCCCACGCAAACTAAAAATTAAAAAAGCTCATCCATCAACGCGGCGGGACTTTAGCGTTTTCCTAGTGTATGTAATAGGTGGGGGAAACGTGTTAGATAGGATTGTTTAAGGCAAGAAATTTTACAGGCCCTAGTACTGGATAACATACAGAAAAACAAAAACAGTGCTAAAACAGACGTTTTGTTGGATGAGCGAAGCGAAGATTTCAATTTCACTTTATGTGTTTTTTTTTTTTACTTACGTTACCCCAAGAAAAATAGCTCGGGTGTTTTGTTTTTTGTTAGTTTTTTTGTCTCTTTGTTCGCTCTCTACCGGGCAAACGGCATAAGCGATCTTGATGAAAATTGGAGGGACCTTCGAAATCTCTGAACTTAGACTTGCTACGTTTTTGGATACAATCTATCAAATATTTCTTATGATTATCGTACTTTTATGGTTTTTTTTCCCCGATTTTTAATGAGATATTTCCGTGATATTTGGCAAACGGCTTCTCCGATCTTGATGAAACTTTATGGGAACGTTTAAAATCACTGAAATTATATATGTTATGACATTTAAGATTTCTCATAGAAATCATACTTTTACAATTTTCTTTTTCATTTTGATGCAATATTTTCGTGATATTTGGCCCGATTCTGACCAAACGAGTGGGGCCACAACCATTCATATTTTACATGGACATTAAAGTAGGGGCTAATGGTGATGTAATTTCTTTTGAAAGAAAGAGTTAAAAATTTAGCCAGAATCCATAGAAATAAAGGTATTAATATGAGTTTTTTAAGGTGTATAATAATTAACAAGTAGGGCCTAACTATAGAAACTTGACAACAATCGGTCAATCACCTACAATGAGTTCAAAAAGCAAATCTTTGGGCATCCAGATATTTTACATTCTATTAATTGGTATTACCATAGCAATTAGGTATTACTTTTTTATAAAAATTATCCTAATTTAGAAAAAGTGATTTTGCAATGGGACTTGAAAAAGTAAAGAGATCCCACGCATACTAAAGACTTACGAAAAAGCTCATCCATCAACGCGACTGAAAAAAGCGTTCGCGAAGCGGCCTAGTGTACAAAAACACCTATGAAGGAACGTTTTAGCAGAATTTAACTTATATTTCCTGGAAACCTATTTTACAACATAGTAATTATTTTTTAAAATGTCATGTAAGTTTTTTGTCTGGGCATGTAAAATTATCTTCAACATGCCCGGCTGGGCATGTGCCATTTAATCAATTTATTGAGCCCTGTTTGTGTATGTCTGCTTACAATGTATGCTGTGGGAGTAACATGAATCTGCGTAGTGTAACCGATCATGGATCGTAGTCAGCTCAAGGTGAATTGCCTCCCCTCTACCATGCCGAACTTACGTTACAGTTCATTCATTGGTGCTCGCGCAGTTACGCATTACGCTTACTACTTGTTATAGGTAAACTAAAACACGAAATAAATATGGAACTTGAATAACAATGTAAATAAAATAAACCATTAGTTGAACTATCAAAACATCTGCTGAAATCAAACTTTGAAGAACCAAGGCTTCCGAGAACGACCTTCACAAAGACGCTGCAAAAGACGAGTGTAGCATTGTTTGCGAGATAATCGGCGGCAGGCTACGCCCAGGAGTGGGAGGGGTATAATGACACTGTGTAGTGTGTATTGTTTGCCCCGTGAAATAGATAGGGAGCTGGAAAACCCATATTGAGAGGCAGGGAATTCCATCAAATCAACAATTCAGAAGAATTTTGTTGTAAAAATGTTTGATTATGGTCATGACTCATGGGCAAAAACATTAGTTCGTTAAAATCAGTCTTGGGGAGGAACGCGTTCCTAGTAACGCGTTACTTTTTCAAGAACTTTTGTGGGAACGCGTTCCTTTTCTTAGATCAGGAACTTGTAACGTCAAAGTTACTATTTCGAGGGAACTTGGAACGAATTTAACGTTCCTTTATATAAGTTCCTTTCACCGTCGTAATCCCGTCGAATTCCAGTACCTGATACGTAAACTGCAGTAAGAAAAATATCAATGTGACATCTTGTGTTTTCGAAAATGGCGCCACCCTCATAGGATGGCCTGGGACTCACTTTAATAAATAAGAGTAATGATAAATTAACTCATTTCACATGTATTATTGTTTAAATCAGTGATGGTATAAGGAACGTGAAAGTAACTAAGTTCCTTTTGAGGAACGAGGAACGTTTCAGTTCCTTTTTTCTTGAAAAGGAACGAGGAACGTCTCAGTTCCTTTTTAGGCAGAAGTAACTTAACTTTTCATAGTTCCTTTTTTGGGGGAACGTGCCCAAGACTGGTTAAAATGATCTTTTCGTTGTAATGATTCATGTTTAACAATACGAACATAGGACCACTGAAAATTTTTGGTATAATGATTATTTCGTAGTAACGGCATTTGTTCTAATGACTTTTGACTGTACCCACATCAATGCTACAATTAGTGGCCTACTGATTTCCTTACTTTCAGATGATATTAATTCTTCTGCAAGTTCACCATCTGGCCCGGTCATAGGAACATCTGTAAACAAAATTGTACACAGGATAAGTATCCGAACGTCCACCCGCATTCTCCAAAATTCCAGGGACACCATCCTGGAAAAAACTTTTGTATTTCTGAGACCTTTGAAAATCTGTGTATGTATACATATAAATTGAGGTTAAAAACTGACCTGTACTCCCCCCAGATACTGTGTCACTGAGGATTACATCAACTTCCGAATCTTGCACATCCGAGTCATCGCCAGGGTCTAGTCGAGGTTGTTTCCCCCGTATTGTTCTGCCAGAACTCCGACGCCGTTTCAAGGTCGTGGAAGACACAGGTTCGGCAACTTCTGCCTGAACAAATACCCACAAACTATTGATTAGAAACAAGTTCAAAAGTCAGAACAGGAATTACAAGCACAACAAATGTACCTATTTACTGGATGGTGGTGCCAGTAAGTAGGGTAGAACTAGGGCCTATGCATTAGTAGAGGTTCATGTAGCCATGCCTAAATGATGTTTTTTTCTCAATTTTGTTTTGAAAAAAGGAAAAAGTGGCATTATGTAACAATTGCAAATAACAAAGTAAGTAAAGTAAATTTGTAACACTAAACGGATGCCTACTTTAACTCGCACTTGTCACAAAACATTGTGCTACATATAGAAGGGTTGAAATAGGACAGCGTCTTACCTGCGAGGTACCTGAGTGCCGCGTAGCTACTCGTGTCTGTGATTTGGGGGAGCTGCGAAGGCGAGCAGCCCCTCTTGTAGCAGGTGGGCTCACAGGAGCAATCCGGCTGCGAGACTCTTCCTTTAGTGCCGCTATCACCGGCTTTTCATCTTCTTCAGACTCATCCTATTTGACAAGCACCACAGATGATGGATGATATTTAAAAATAAAAGCATAATTACTTTTTAATATTAGAATGGTTTTGTGTAGGGCCTACAAGCACAGCATAAAGAGTCATATAGAAGCAAAACTTGGTCGAATTCCCACCTCATGCCCAGTTGCCCTAGTGGTCACACACAAGTTTATCCCTCAGAGGGTAAGGGCCTTGATGTGCACACATTACCGTTCATTGGAATCAGGCAATAAGTGACGAACAGAGATGTTTAATTTAAATGCATTCCAGAAACATCCCGGGTACGTGTTTCCACTACCCGTTTACCCGAAAAAGAAACGGTTCCTGAAATTGAGATGTCCGATTTACTATTAGCCAAATGATTTGAATTGATTAATCATTAATTACGTATTTTGTGCTTGGCGGCAAGGTTGGGTCAGTAGAATATTACGCGTAGAAAATACGTAATCTACGCATATATTCTACTGTAGAGTATGTAATGTAGAATATCCTAATATTCTACATGAAGAAATTTATTTTTACATTAACATAGTAATTTACACTTGTAGGTCTATAAGTTGAATTTCACAATAGTCTATGACAAGCCAGAAGCATGCAATTATTAGGAAACCAGTAGGCTTCATATTTAAAAACAAAACTTAATACATAGTCAGTAGGTAATAGTCATACTCATAGGCGTGCGTAGCCTCCAACATTAGACCCGACACAAGGGCAGTACTAGGTGGTGCGGTTCGACTGGGGTCTGGGGCGAAGCTCCAGCCGCCGGAGATGAATTTTTTTGGGTTGATATTTTAGCTTTATGGCTTAAAATACGATTTTTGGGCGGTACCTATGGGCCCGTTTCTAAACGTACTAGAAGAGGAAATTGGTAAGTAAACTACTAGCCTTTAGCTGGCTGTAAACGATTGAGTGAGATAACCTACCACAGTTATCTTTTCCTCAGTGATCTCAGTTTCAGGAATTGAAGCCGCAGAATCATCATTTTGGCTTTGGCTGTCTTCGTCTGGATGTGTAACAAGATGTACAGTGATTGGACCTGAAGAAGACTTCAAATAGATTTGATATGACCTTTTACCAGCTTGACCCTAAAACCAGTCAATATTTACAAATTAGTACCAGTATTAGGCAACACTTACATATAAACAGTGGCCAGTGGCAGGAAAAACACACTCCTGATACAGGTCTAGCTATTAGTACCAGTATTAGGCAACACTTACATATAAACAGTGGCCAGTGGCAGGAAAAACACACTCCTGATACAGGTCTAGCTACTAGTTCCAGTAAGTCACGCACAAGAAAAATGCAAACTTGTGTCACTGTTGCATTCTTGACAACAGCATGGCCCACAGTCCGTACGTCAGTGGACAGAAGTATGAAATGTACATAAAAGGTTAAGACATTAAACGTGTCTAGTGTCTACACTTCGGCATAGCCCTGGTACATTTCTTGAGTAACAGTTCATGTTTAACATGTAGCCTTTGCCCATGTTTGTTGGTAGTTAAACCTTTTTTTGGTTTATTTGGATTAAGGACGCGTCAACCGTTAGGTCATAATGCACCACTCTAGCCTAAGGGGGGGGGGGGTGGAGGAGGGGCCCATGCTGGTCAGAACCAGCCACGAGTAAAAGGAGGAAGGGGGGTTTCTCACGTCGCGGTCGTCATCGTCTTTGTCATCGTTCGTAGTGTCATTGTCATCGTCGCCGGGGGGTCGTCAAGGGAAGGGGGCAAGGTCCCCGACGACGATTGCCAGAGCTCGCCTCTAGTTTCGGGGAGTAAGATATTCCGCTCTTTCTAGCTGATGTTTGCGAGGTGGACTTTTTCTCTTGAATCGCCTTTTACGATTAGCAGAGCCATGCTCTGGGCCAATTCTTCCCCGGGCCCAGACGGGTAAACCTTAAAACCTTAAGACAAAAAACTCATTCGTAAGCACTAAGCAGTATTTTTTGCCTAAGCCTAGAATACACTGAACAAAATCACACCATTTTGTCGGATCCAAGAGGGTCCGGAATCAGATTCATATAACTACGGGTAGGCCTACCTACCGAATCTCATTTCTAGCAGGGGCGGATCTAGGACATATAATTATGGGGGGGGGGGGGGGTGATTGGCGCGTGCATGTCATCCGTGGGAAAGGGATGAAGCACGGGGGCATGGAGGGCAGAGCCCCCCATTTTTAGCACCACAGGCAAAAAATTTTGAAAATGTTTTTTAGAGTGCATTTGGTGCGTTTTAGAAAAAAGTGGTAGTCTGAATGCAATACCGAAACAATGTAGTTTGTGTGCGTCAATTTGTTATGTCGACTGTCGAGCTAACAATTTACAGCAATCGACGTTTAATCATATTTTCAATTTAGCATAGAAGACACATTTTAAATGCAGACTGAAGATGCAGGGGCGGATCTAGCCTCGATTTATGGGAGGGGGAGGTTTCATGGAAGGCAATTATTGGGAAGGGGTAGGGGGGGTCTAAAGTTCTGCTATATATTATATAGGCCTAATATACCAGTTTTGGGGTGAAATTCACATGTTTAATTTAATCAATCACATTTTCAAAACACTTAACTTCAGTCAAATAATAACAATAACATACCTACTTTTCTAATCAATGACTAATAATATGTCAAATTCGCACAATCACACAAAATTGAGCGCTTTCGCGTTTAAGTTCGGTAACAACTCCATTTTCAATGGAAACCATCAATAAAATAACTGAAATATCATGTCTTTTTAACAATGAATAAATAATGATTATTCCAAATTTCCATTTTTTGTCATGGGGGGACCGCCGCGGTCGCCTCTCCTCGCCCCCGATTTCTAGTAAGCATAGCCCAATTGAGATAGGCAATGTGTGGTAAAACCAGAGTAGAATAAAGAAAGATAACAGATAGGCCTACCGGTAGGGATGTGCGAACGTTCAAAATTAAAATTTGAACCTTAAAAAAATTCGAAGTGTGAGAAAAAAGTGTTATTACCCCCCTTTTTTATACTAATTTGGAGTGGTGTGTGGGCACCTACCAGGAAAACGCTAAAGTCCCGCCGCGTTGTTGGATGAGCCTAATTGGTGCATTGAGCTGCCATGTGTTATGTGGATTTTCTGTTGTTCTGTGAAAAAATCATTACTAAGTTGAAGATTTTTTAAAAATTAATTTAAATTAAATAAAAAAAAAACTTTACTTTTAATTTTTTTTGATTAATCGTAATTTTAAAAAAGGAAAAAATCGTAAAATTGCGATTTTCATAAGAAATAATTATTCGATTGCGCTCAAATTTCACACGAATATATTAATTCATAAAATTAAGGTTCTGTGAAAAAATCATTACAATCGGATAAAGCATGTAGGTGTTATAAGTAGGGTTGCCGTTCGATGTGAAAATCGTGATCGATAATCGGAGGCATCGAATCGATTATCATATCGAAATATATCGATATCATAGACCCAAATCGATTATCATATCAAATTCCAAATTGAGCCTAGGAAGCAGAAAAAACGCAAAATTGTAACACTAATACAAGAGATCATTAAGGATTAGAATGTTTAAAATAAAATTGAGGGCTGAATTTCAATTACACAGCCTATATTTTAATACGTCTTGACTTGCATCGGGTGTCACTGTTTACGTGTTCCAACAGTACGCGCATCTAGCGAGCGAGAGATAGTGGCGAGATCTCATCGACATTCGAGCTCACAGCCTTATCTCCTCCCAACCTCCTCGTCGTCGTTCTTTGAATAATAAAAAACTGCCACACTTGACTCATCTTGTTAGGCAGCGTCAGAAGTAATGGCAAATATCTTCTTTGGGTTTGGGACGGAAGAAACATCACGAATTCAATATAATTGGGCAGACTGACGCTAGAGAAGTTCACGCCACAACGGGTCGAGCCGTACTGAATACATCGCAAATCGTAATCGGGGCCGGGCGATGTTTTCGTATCGCCTTGTATCGCGCTGCGAGCGCATGCGCACTGGCGGCGGTGGGCGTGGCATTATACTTGAGCAGCGATTGGCTACTCCGACAACCAATCGGCGCGTTGATACGACAGCGCGGCATTTTTAAGCATGGTAAACCGCGAAAACATCGATGTCACTATTTAAATCGATAATCATATCATATCATATCAAAATACTTGAATCGATTATCATATCATATTACTGATATCGATAATCGATCGATATTTCGATTATCGACGGCAACCCTAGTTATAAGTCAAAGAATTGTTTTAAAAAAGAAAAAACCCGTAAAATTTCGATTTTCATGAGAGATAATTTTTCGATTGCGTTCAAATTTCACACGAATATCTTAATTCATAAAATTATGGTTCTGTGAAAAACTCATTAAAATCGGATAAAGCATGTAGGTGTTATAAGTCGAAGAAATTTTTAAAAAATAAAAAAAAATCGTAAAATTGCGATTTTCATGAGAAATAATTTTTTGATTGCGCTAAAAAACGTGGCAGTTCTAAGTTCAGAGATTTCGAAGGTCTCCAGAAAATTTCATCGCAATTGGAGTATCGGTTTAGCCGGAATCGTGCTGACAAACACACAAAAATACAGGGGAAAAAAAGAGGGAAAAAAACATTCCGGATTTTTTTCTCCAGTGTAGTGAAATGGAATCTTCGCTTTGCTCGCTACACTCATCCAAATTATTTGACATGTCAAAAACTGGTTCTCAGTTTACAGGTAGGCCTAGGTTTACAGGAAGGCCTACTGGTAGTATTATACAAGTTTAAAAACCAAAAAGTTGGATGGTGGAGGGACCGGTCCAGACTACAGACGTAGGCCTATCACTATTTTACCTATTACAAGCCCTGTAAGTTTGGTACAGTTTGAAATTTTTGTGAAGTTCGATTTTCAAACTACGTATTAAAATATAAGTTAAAGAGTTCAATTAAAAATAGTGAGTTCGCACAACCCTAGATACGTACCGGACTATAACCAAGATTCAGGGCCATCAAATTCCAACTCGCAAACTTCTCGTGGTTTGGCTCGTGATTACGGGAGTTTTTCTCCCTGAAACTAATGGCGAGCTCTGGGTCGTCGTCGGGAAACTTTCCCCTTCCCTTTGACTACCTCCTCGAGGGCGACGACAATGACAACACGGACGGATGAAGACACAGACGGAGACGGCCACGACGTGGGGGAACCCCAGCCCTCCCCATACGCTTGTGGCTGGTTCTGACCAGCACAGGCCTGTCACCCCTTGTCCCCCCGCGTCATTCCTTACGTCCTACCCTTCGTCTCGATTAGCCAAGTTGCATAAATATGAGACGTTAAGCAATATCCAATCAATCAATCTCTGTCAAATACTATACCATTGAACCTAGCCCCAAAATGTGGCTAGTGCAGCAGTGCCTACTGCCTAGACATAAAATTACAAGAAAAACTTACGTCCAAAACTTTTGGCAACAGGTCTGTACCAAGAGGTGCTTGCAGTGCCAACAACGTGTAGTCATCATCATCAAAACAATTCAATATATCTTCATGAGTAACATATGATAGATTACAGTTAGGTCCATCATCGGTTATGTTGCTGATACTCTGGTTAACCCACAATTTATGAGTGTCCAAGTCTTTTTCCGTGTCTTCTAGCTTTGATATTTCTTTCTTTAGATCTAATAACCGATTAGCCACTTCCAGTGTGTTGCATCCTGGGCCAGCACCCCTACAATGAACAAATACATATTAACCGACAGTGTTGGCTCGGGCGCTAAGCGCTCGACTCTGATTCGGGAGGTCCCGGGTTCGAATCCGTCGAGACCGGCAATCCTGACTGAAGGTTTTTTTCCGAGGTTTTCCTCAGTCGTTAAGGCGAATGCAAGGGATTGAGTCCTCTTAAACAGCCCTCGGACATCCCTTCACAATTTCCTACCCGCACATACCTAGTTCACCTGAAGAGGGGCTAATTGCACCCTATAACAGGTTTCCCACGATAAAAAAAAAAAAAAATAATAAAATACATATTATATGCTTGGTGCAATTGGTATACAGTTTCTTACATTTACTTTGCCTCCCATGCGGTGCACTTCCAGAACAGAAGCGAGCAAGCACGTCTCCAAGTAAAAGGAGAAATAAACAGAAACAAGATACATTATTTTGATTTTACCAAAGAGCAAACAATGTTTCATCCTTCAACCAAGGTCTATCACTTACAATACTGTTTAATAATGTTAACTTTAGAATTTAGGCTCTTAGATTGTGGAGGAATAGTTTATTACACTAGCCCTACTGGTGTATTGAGTGGTTGCTGGTTGCTCTCAAATGCAAAAAAAATTAAATTAAACATGCAGTAAAATTGAAGTACCCTTGGCCTACTTAGGTTTGCATACATTCACAATATAGGCTTACAAAGTTACATTGAATGTTTAAAATATTACATAAAAAACAACGCCTATATTTAAATGTAGGCCTAGGCATACTAAAAAGTAAAAAAAAAATTGTCCAGCAAATTTTTGCCTTACTCGGAAAATAAAAGCGTTAGGCGCTTACAGTATTGACATGTATTAGAGAATTTTGTTGTTCACGGAGGGAAAGCGCTCAACGCGTTTATTTTCCGAGTAAGGCATAAATTTGTTGGTCAAAATTTATTTTTTACTTTTTAGGCCTATTGGCCTAGCCAGCCTACCACTCAACTTCAGAATTACCTGAAGACTCAACAATAAGGCCATGGACCATTACCAGTCCACAATTTGAGAACTACTAGTCTAGCATACAATGCTGAGCCATTGGCAATGAATGTGCCAGTGACATAAAAATTAACTACGTAACAACTTTAAAACCAAATATTAATGTTTTGACTCGAACTCACTTCCATTGAATGCTGTTTTTACTTTTTTTCTCAATAAGCCCAATCCCTTCCAAGACATTGGTAATATCATAAATTCTTCTTTTCTGCCGTACTGCCAAATCATCAGCAGCCTAAAAAGGAAAACAAAATTATATATCATAATATACTAGGCCTAATAGAGCTCTACATTTTACATTATTTGGTCGGTATACCGGATACCGGAATGACGTAACGTGTCTAGCCATCTCCTTCTGTCTTCTCTCCAGTCTAGATATATCAATTCCCTAGGGTTATTGTGAGTAGGATGAGAGACAATTTTACACAAATCCATGAACTATCTAGATCCCTGGGTTTGTAACAGCCACATGGTATAAGGATATTTCTGTGTGACCGAGGCATGGCACCGTGCATCCCTGCCGCGAGTGTGACATCAGCTGGTTATATGAATCAGTCAGCGGGCGGATAACTCCATACACGTTCATTGCTCATCTTGTATTTCTCAACCTAATTGATGGACCGCATCTGGGGTTTTCTGTATAGTATTATGACGTTTTTGTTTATTGATAGGCCTAGGCCTACTGTGCTAGTGACCGATTACGACATTATTTCATTAGCAGTTAATTGTCATGGTTTTCATTAGAACAATAATTACTGAACTTCCCCTTCGACTTGAAAATCAAAACATATTCAAGTGCCCCATCTCCATCTGGACCTCTGAAAGCAGTGTGTAATCTTCCATCTGACTGCAAGGGTTCACATCCCTACAACTTTCTTGCATTTATAAAATCATTCAGATCTTTTTTCTCGATTTGGTTAGTCGGGAAACACTCCCGTAGGTGTAATTGCTATTATTTACTACAATTCAGAAATTAAAAAAGTCCACCCCAAACGGGATTCGAACCACGGGTCTCCCACATTCCAGGTGAGCGTCTTTCCATCCATTCAGATGTATAATGCAGCCACAATTCAGAGATTAAAATGTACCCGTCCTGATGGTCTAGTAGTTAAGACGCTCACCTGGAATGTGGGAGACCCGTGGTTCCAGTCCCGGTTGGGGCAGACTTTTTTAATTTCTGAATTGTAGTAAAACATTCAGATCCAAGTCTAAAGATGCATAGGTATACTTGCTCCAACAAAAGAATGCAGATGAACATGGTAGTGGTACGGGTAGAAAGAATGCGCGGTAAAAGGAATGTCGCCTTTGTGTATGAAAGAGAAATATCTTTTACCAACGCAAGCAAAAATTATCTGTGCTAGATCACAGAGTTCGTCCGCTTGGAAGATCCACGCTGAGCTAGCGTGAATAGAATTGACAAAGTTGTTATGTTGGGAAAACAATTTCGAGCCACCTGCATTCTTTCGTTGGGACCACTATAGGTCTACATGCCTGTACAGTAGCCTACAATGTATAAAGTGGAGCATCCGGCTCCACTGTAAAATTGGGGGTACTTTTTCAGTTGGTGCGGTCCAACTTTTTATAACACTTTGTCACCATTAAAAACAATCAAAAACCACTTCAAATGAGAAATAAATGAAGAAGAACTCATTATTAATGATCTATTATTAATACTAATCACTCTCAAAATATACCAATTAAGCAGAATAATGAACACAGATTGAACACAAACAATTGCTCATTTCACTGTCCTTGGTTCGCCATGTTTGCTAAAATTTTTGTCTTGATTTTACTTACCTACTAGTTACTACTCAACCTTTTTCACTAAAATACTCCACCTACAAAACCTTTAGGCTAACGTCGCTATTTTAAATACCGGTAGGCCTACAAAGTACTTTCACCACGAAAGGACTTTTGTGTAAAATATTAAAAAGTTAGGGGTGGTAGGGGTAATGAGGAACAATGGGTAAAGGGGAACAAGGGCTGTAATTCACTCATTTGAATTGGGAAAAATAAATATGTAATGTTATTAAGTAAATTGATTTAGGTTCATTAGGCCTAGGATAGGGCAAATACAAAATAAGCATTTTTTTAAATCGTGGTACACAAAAGTTTTGTTTTTGTACCAACCTAACAAAAAAAGTTTGCTTCATGTTTAACACTTTTAATCACTTGTGTATTTTTTTTCTTTAGTGTGCCGTTAGAAATCCACAAAGTGTGGTTAAATGGGTACACCTAAATGGGGTAAAAAAAAGGAACATTTGAGGTACCGTAGGGCCCTAATGGGGAACATATCAGAAAACAGTGTCATACTGCAAGGGTAAACAGGAACATAATAGGTGATTGCATTGTTAGGGAGGGTATTTATGTGTTCTGTAGTAGGCCTAGGTAGCATTTTGTTTCAACTTCTTTGCCATGATTTTTAAAGAAGCACAAGAATTTTTATTTATTTTCTCCCCCAAGTAGGAAAAGATAATTTTTGTGCTATTTAAGGGTCATTTTGATTTGTAATTTAAAAAAAAAACTATGTCATTGTTAAAATTTCAAATTTGAAAACAAAAAAACATGTTTTGTACTTTTATACCCTAACAGCACACAGCATTTTTTTTAAATGTTCGCAATCCAAAATTGGATGATATTTCCGAGTAGGGCCTACCGGTAGTCAGATTTCCAATGTTTGATAGCCCATAACTTTGGCAATATTTGCTTGATTTCAACAATTTTTTTAGACTGTTATAAAGTAAGTGTAGGCCTATAGTAAGTAGGCCTAAGGAAGTATACGTGTGTTCCCTATTATCCCACATATTTTTGCTGTACACAGTATGACTTCAGCAATACTTGTTCCCTTTTACCCCATTTTCCTGGGGTAAAGAGGAAAAATGCGGACTTAAAATAAAATAAAAACGCGCAATAGTGAATCAAGATATAGGCCCTATCAGTTTGATTTAACCATAGGCCTAAATTATTAGGTAGGCCTATTATTAGGCCTAGTTCATAAAATACTGTGGAAAATTTTTATTGGGATGTGATTCATAGGACTACAACCAAAGATATTAATTAATGAAGTCAAAACTTGCAAAAAGTGTTCCTCATTACCCCTGCCTTCCCTAAAGGTTTTAAAGGTTTTTTGTTAGGTACCTACTATAGCCCTAGGCCTAACAGCAAAAACGTGATGATTCTATTTTGGATTTTGTTATTATGTTCTTGTAAGGTTAGGGCCTACTTGTAGTGAGTTAATATCTCAGCACGGTAAGCCTAGGCCGCGTCACTCCTCGCTACCTACTTATAGCTTAGGTAGTTTTGTTTATAAAACAGATCGGTAATGAAATGAAACATCTAGGCCTAAGCGCATTTTTTAACAATATAAGCTCTATTTATAAAATATACCTACATAATTTGAAGTAGGTACCGGTACCGGTAGTTATTTATTTATTTGAAAAAAAAAAACAGTGTTAAAAAGTTGGACCGCATCAACCGAAAAATACCAAATTGGGTGGGTGGTGGTGGCGGATGAAATAAAATCTGTGATATCACAGTCACTATGAGTAAAACTGGACAGAATATAATATATTCTGAAAATGTGTTCTATTGACTAGGCGGAGGCCTAATGTAGGTATAGTCTAATTAGACGAGTGAGCTCAGAGACTGAAGTCTACACTCTACAATTCAATTCAAACGGCACAAGATCTGTTTTTGTTAGGTCTGTGACCGAGTACGTGACTTCGCTCTAGAACGGCCAAACAGATTGTGCTGAAATTTCAAACAGTTATCCGGTACCGGCGGTAGGCTACAAGTAGCCCTACCTACCGTTACTTAGAGTGCAGTTGACTTTTTGAGCAAAATCCGTTACGATCTAGCCCCAACTGTCAAAGTCAACAATGACCACGTTTATCACACGAGCCGAGTCCAGACTGACTTTGGTGCGGACTGAAATTTCAGTCAGTTCACTGAACTTTCAGATCAAGAGATCACAGTAACATCAAGAACTTTCAGGCCCGACTAGCTCAGTCAGAGCTAAAAGGTTTATAAAAGTCACCGCTTGCTAAATGTATCAAAGCACAGCTGTTTGTGACAGTTGTTGCTGTTGTTATGAAAGCAGTGCTGTGATTGGACGATTACAAGAAAATCCAGTGCAGGCGAAGGTTGCATATGTTAGCTCGAT
>JAMZAV010012551.1:0-17005 GCA_024449915.1 Sweltsa coloradensis | reverse complement strand
CCCATATGCACAATTAATTACATGCCGATTTCCTTACAACAAAATAATAAACAATAAAAATATTCGATTCAATAATCAATGAAAATAACTATGCAAAAGATTACAGGCGATACAATGCAATCCGATGATGATGTATCGAATTCCGAAACGTCCATATCACCAAGACAACATAACCACTAATTCGCGATGGATTTAATTTATGTGTTAATCGTGCATGTCTTATTGTTTCTGAGTTTAGTGCTTCCGTACTCTTCGAATAATATGCAAGTACATTGAAATATTTTTGTTCTGTTGTTCTGATATATACCCCCCCCCCCCCTCCCCGACAGAAAACAATTCTTTTATTTCTTGTACATAGATTTTTTGTGCCACTTCACTTTTTATTTCTTCTGATAATCCTCATAGTATTTTAGAAAAATGTTGGATGTTTACATAATATCGTAAGAATAGACTATACGAAATTGAAAAAACAAGGTCGTCCCGTTCGAGCATAGCTCGAGAAAAACCAGGCTTTGACACAGAACGCAGAGGTCAAGTCAGGATCACTTGGAAGCTCTATCATTTTGTCCTATCTGGTTGTGGTTTTCACCAAATGTTAAGTAGATGTGAAATAATTGCTATTAAGGCTCATTTTCCAAATACTGCTCACTTTTCTTATTAACTGACCGTAAATATGACACCAAACTGTTAATTTGTATTAATTTCCCAATTTTGTGTAAGGGACAATTATTTGAAATTTCAAAATCGGCTTTGATAGAGACACGCGCTCATCCTTTGTGAACAGCCTCCCAAAAATGCAGATTTTTGAATGAAAACTTAAAGTCAAAAAGCGGTGCGTTCTGTATTTGAAATTATCTGGTTTTGACGATAGAGCTTTTTTTAAAAATGGGCATTTAACATTGTAAAAAAAGTTGGCCCGAGCTTGGCAAACAGTCTTAAGGCTATTCGACCGCGTTTTTATATTTTCCCAAATCAAAATATAGTGAATGGATTTGGAACCTGGCTCTATTAGACAATCAAAACTATATATGTATATATTTTTTTTCTGATCGGGCACACGGCAAAAAATCGCCTCTTCAAAATAATTTCAAACTTCAATTCGCCCAAGCATACCATTCAATGTAGGTAATTGTGTTTTTGTGACATTAATTTTCAACTGGTTTTCTAGAGTTAAAAAAACAAACAAATTCGAAAAAAAGACAATTGTTAAAAAAAATACTTTTTCTCGTCACCTCTAAAAAAACTAGTTGTAATTAATGTAAAAAAAACCCCAACTCCTACTTTGAATGGTTGCTTGGGCAAATTTGAAGTTTAAAATTATTTTAAAGTTGCGATATACTTCGCCGTGGGGCCCGATCAGAAAATTTAAAAACTAGTTTTGATTTTCTAAAAGGCCGGTTTCAAACCATTCACTATATTTTGACTTGGTAGCATATTTGGGAAAAAAAAAAATAAAAATAAAAAATAATGTTTTGAAAGTACGGACTTATTTGATTGAAAATTTCGAGTTTCGTTCAGTCTTTCCATGCTGTTCCAATATTTCACACTAAAATAATGCGAATAAAATTTTGATGTCACATCCCCATTAAATACCAGCTGCACACAATCTCAATCATATTCACATTAAACTTTAACTTTAAAACCTAACTCTTCTAAATTATATTTAGAAGCTTTTTAAAAAAAACAATGATGATAATACAATAGGATCGCAAGCCTTTCCATAGTGACCTTGAAGTTTCCTAAGCTAACTAATTAAAGGAGTGGGTCAGTAAAGAATTAAGGAAAATCAAAAAATTTACTTCAACATCTTGCAAATGGATCGAGTCACCACATTGAAAAACAACACACTAAAAACTCGGGCCCTTAAGATTCGTCAAATATTTTTTTAAGATATCCCTTAAAAATGTTGTTAGCCTTGACTCTCAAAAAAAGTGTTCTAAAAAAAAATTTTGTTTTAAAAAAAAACTCTACAATACATTTTTAAAACGGAATTATTTAACATTTTTTTTACTATTAAAAAAACCCGTGCATAAAAGATTTTAAAAGTTCCTCAAAAAAACATCTATTATTTGAAACTCTAGGGGAAATCATCTGTACAAAGTCGGAGACTTTGTGAAATTGTTCGAGTTCTTCAATGTTTGAAGGTGGTCTCAACCAATAATGGTTGGGGTCTTTCTTTTACATATTCCCCTTGTGCGGGGAAACTTTATGGGCGTATTATAGTATAAATCAACAATTTTACTTCTAACGTTAAACCCTTTTTTTGTGTTTAATTAATTTTTAAATAATTTTAAATATTTTTTGTCAAAGAATACATTTATTGTAATTGCAACTATATCTTCCACTTATGAGATAAAATGGAAATGTACCCCAAAAATTAAAATATTAAGTAGCCCCCGGGGCATCCCTTCCAATCATTGTCCTATCCGCAAGTGTATACCCACAGTGGGCATCCTTAAAAAAAAAAGCATCACCGCAAGTGTACAACGTTTTTGTTCAAGGAAGCATTTATCCAGATTATGTTTTTTTGAGCGAGAATGCAGTGTAAGTTATTGGGATAAAAATTACACGTAACCAATCCTAAAAAAAACCACCTTTTTGTTTTTGACCAATAAAACTATAATAAAACCTTTTTAAAAAATTTAAAAATTTATTCCCAAAACGAGCTTTTTAATTTTTCTTTATTTCTAGACTAAGGTATAGTTCCCATTCTCCCAACGATACAAGTCAGTAGTTTGTGTAAATGGTGCAAAGAAAAGATCGATACTCGATGGCAATCATTCAATTTGAACAAAAAGAATGTTTCACGTATTCTCGAGACGATTCTAAAATTAATAGAAGACACTTACTTACTTTTCGTACTAGACGCACAGTCCAATTATAATCTCCACACGACATGCCGCAGGCGCCAGCTAGACCTTGAACATGATCTTTGTAACTAAAAGAAATAAATTTTTTAATTACAATACACATTGCAACATAAAGCATTGAGCTCAGCAAGTAAAAATTATGTATTTACAACGATTCAAAAGTATAAAACAATGAAAATTTGTATGATTGAGTAAAGATGGATGAAAATTAAGAGATGGGTGGATAAACGACTTACGATCCTGATTCAGCACAGGTGCCAGTGTGCGTACGAAATAAATGTACTCTCTTGTCGCATCTAAAAACCATTAAGCGTCAGGGAGTTTAAATATTCCATACCACTGATTACTATATTTCCTATTAAAAATATCGATCTTTGGTTGGTTATAGCTCACTCGTCGATTGCGTCGGGGCCTGCAGGGTTGGCTTGGTCACTTTGATTAAAGTCCCCCACTGAAAATCAGTTCTATAACTGAGTGGGTAGACTCGAAATAAAATTATTTAATTGTTTATTTATTTTGTTGTTAATGTTGTACATCCAGGTGAGGGATGCAGCCTGGATGTTAGAGATGTCAATTCAACATCGAGTTCCATTGTGACTGGAGGCGTTTTTGGTTTTTGTAATCAACCCTAAAGTCAAAAACCTTTAAAGTCCATGAAAGATGGCAGAATGAAATAGTACCTTTAAAAACAGCAAAATCATTTTTGCGGGGGGGGGGGGCATAACCTCACTATCGGCCATAATATGTCGTTTTCTGACAATAGTGTAGCCTGCGCATCTAGTGAAAAATTAAATTTTGAGAATCAATTTTCTGGATATAGTTTCTAAACTCCTTTAGCTTCCACCTAAGTACAAGGAAAATTATATTTATATTATAAGAGTTCGTGCACGAATTTATTTGTTCAAACGGTACACATGCGAGTTTTTTCAAGTTTTATACCGTCTGACAAAAAAGTACACTAACTGTTATTTCAGAAATTTTCTTATACTTAGGTGGATGTTAAAGGTGTCTTAAAACATCCAGAATACCGATTTCTCATAATTTAATTTTGCAGGCTACTCTATTGTAAAAAACACGACTTTTAATGGCCAATAGTGAGGATATGTCCCGCACCAAAAAATTAACATTTTTTTCTGTTGTTATATGTATGCCCTCTTCCTCTCAGAAAACTTTTCAGACATATTTCTTCGACTTTCAAATTATCGGCCATAGGTGGAATACAACTGAACACCCAATAACAAATCATGAGGATTTATTCCGTCAATTCCTTATCCCTCTTTACAGTCTATGGTTGGCGCTTTGGCCTCCCGATCAAATGTCGAGGCAGTCTGACCTAAAACCACTTGGTTTGCCCGTCATCGACCGATGGTCTCAGGGGCAAACAAGTTTCTTTAAAATACGTGGTTGCATGGTCAAGTACCCAGGAATTTCCGTCTGGTCTGGTGGTGTACGTGTTATTAGCATAACTTGCTGACGTAATTACCAATCCTCAGACAATGTAATAAGCTAAATACTCGCGATTCTAGACAGGCACTCTAAAAGCCCATACATTCCTGGTAAAGGTTATATCTGTGTCGCGTGTGTGTTAGTATACGTCTGCGCTGCTTGAGTGCTAGATTGTAAGGTCTACTGGAGGAGTGTTTTGTTACTGAATTAATTATGATCGGTTTGCCTTATTGTAATTACACCTTAAGCCGGGAGTATTTTCTGGCCAGCTTTTTTTTTTAGATTTTGAACACAATAACCAAAAGCCGCGCGCTGTGATTTTTTTTCCAAAAATCATAAATGTTTCTAATTTTTCCCTAAGTTTTTCTATTTCTTACTTCCTTCTGTTTACCTTTTTGTTTGTTGTTAAAATGTTTGTTATTTAATTTTTTCAATTTATTTTAATCCTTTCCAATTCATTTCAATTTCAATTTTTTAGTTAACATTATAAATAATACAACGTTGTTATTGATTTTATTTGTCTTATTTTTACAGTAAAAATGTTATATATTTATTTTGAAAATGGTTCATATTGTCCTGTTTATTATTTTGTGAGCAATTTTAAAACCATGGTCTCATTTTATTGTCCTGCTTTGTAAATCAGTTTTTACAATTGAATAAGGCAGATAGACGTTACATAAATCAACCAATCACTCAATAGTTTAGAAGTGATCGTTTATGATGAGCAATTACAAAATGCGTAGGTGTAATTGATTATATGAAAATCAATCCAGAAATTAAAAATCCATCTTAGCAGGATATCGAAACCCGGTCTCTGCCGGTCGGGTGCTTTACTTCTAAGCTACCGAGATAGATAAAATCTGGATTCAGTATCAAATAATATCTATACTAATGCACCAACAATCCAGATGTTATGAGGTTACTGTCCGTCTCCGTAGCTTAGGGGTAAAGCACCTGACCAGCAATTGGGTGACCGGGTTTCGATACCCCGCTGAGATGGATTTTGTAATTTCTGGATTGATTTCTATAAACTAGCGGCTTATTATTTTAAGTCACTTATTAACCCTCATTGTTGTTCGACATGTCAGGATTCCTATCATATTATGGTGGAAAGAAGCTCAATAAAGTGTGTCGATATGTTTTCTTGCCAAGAAGACTCCCTGCATAAATGTATATGTGGCCAACATTTAATCCAAAAAGCATTAATAGTTCGCAATGCAATTAATTTTAATATTGTTATTTGTTACGAGGCTCGCTTGAAAACATTATGTTAATTGAATAATGTTAATAATGTTAATGTGTGTTGAACAATGTTAATAATGTTAATGACATAATTGAATAATTGAAGAACAAAGAAAAATTGTTCATTTCCACGTACTTTGTGGCATTGAGTAATGAGTATATAATTATGGTATCATAATTAATGACTATAGGAAATTAATTAATTGTATTGTATCAAGAATATTTATAATGATTACCTTTTGATCCAAGATAAGTTATGTTTGGTATTATACTCAATGACTTTAAGAAGTGCATTAATTGTAGTGCATCAATTATTGATGTTGTAGTAAAACAATAAAATTATAATTATTTCCGCCTTTGAGAAAGCATTGGGCAATTAATCAAACATCTCGAAAATGTGTATGTTATTATTTCTGGTGACCAGTGCTCGTATATAACATATTATTATCCCTAGTAAGCACGGTTATTTCTGATAATTCTCAGCAGTATAAACATTTGAACACAATATATTTGAATGCATCAATCTTAATTGGAATGTACATAAAATAGTAGAGATACACAATCCTCGTCGCGAGGATTAAAAATACATTTTTTTGGGGAAAACAGATTTGTCGTAACTCCAATAATTTTCTAATAATTTTCTTCCAGATCGTTTACTGGGACAAGAAGTCAATCTTCATGGAGCATCACTTCATAACAACGCGAGACGCGCTAGTGAGGGCGGTAGTCCTCAGTCAACAACGCTTCATCAAGTGCGACGCCGACGCCATCCTGCGGGAGTTACACGAACCAGATGTGCCGGTGGCTCAGCCGGTACAACCGCTGGAAGTCTCCTTGTTGATGGAGTCGATAAACAGCTACTCCAAGCGTGTGTATCATGAAATAGGCGAAACACGGAAACTGCCAGAACCAAAGAAATATACTTCTCTTGCGGTAGTAGAAAATATCAACTCAAATGGACCAATACAAGGTTTTGGAGTTTATACACTGTCACATGCGGATGAAAATCAAAGTTTGTGATGTTTATTCTAGTGCACCTACTTTATTTTTATCCATTATTGTAAATTAACTAGAATCTGATGTGAAATATGGCTTACGAACTTTATTCTGGCACTGAGGTCAAGTATACAAACATTTTGCACTCAAAGCTTTTATGGAAATAAAAAACATTTGTGAAAATTCTTTTTTTTCTATGTAAATTATATCGCAAAGTGGCAAATTAAACGTGTGGCCACTGTGCATTCAACCAAGGACGTATCTATCGGGTGTGCATAGGGTGCAGTCGCACTCAAGCTGGGGCCGTTTTTTGAACACCCCCACCAACCATGTTCAGTACTTTTGATTTGTGATACACTAGGAAAACGCTAAAGTCCGCCGCGTTGATGGATGAGCTTTTTTGAAGTTTTTAATTTGCGTGGGATATCTTTACTTTTGCAAGTGCTTTGTTTTGCTGCCTACGCATTGTAGGTGATTTCTGATTGTTGTAAAGTTTCTTTTGTTTCTTGTCAAATTGGTATTATTTACCGTAAAAAAACTTATATTAAAAGCTTTCTTTCTATGGATTCTGGCTAACTTTTTTAACTTTTTATTTCAAAAGATACTTCATCACCATAACTTTAATGTCCATGTATAATATGAACGTTGTAGCCCAACCCGTTTGGTCAGAATCGGCCCAAATGGGCACGAAAATATCGCACAAAAAATAAAAAAAAAATTATATTAAACCTTTCTTCTATGGATTCTGGCACACTTTTTCAACTTTTTTCTTTCAAAAAGCAATACATCACCATTACTTTAATGTACATGTGAAATATGAACGTTGTAGCCCCACCCGTTTGGCAGAATCGGCCCAAATGTCACGAAAAATTTTGCACTAAAAAATGAAAAAAATCGATAAAAGTACGATATTCATAAGAAATATTTTTTCGATTGAACCCAAAAACGTGGCAGGTCTAAGTTCAGAGATTTTAAAGGTCCATTTAAATTTTTATCAAGATCGCATATGCCGTTTCCCCGGTAGAGAGCGAACAAACAGACAAAAATACAAACAAAACAAAACAAAACAAAAAAACAAAAAAACAAAAAAACACCCGAGCTAAATTTTTTGGGGGGTCGGTGAAATTGAAGTCTTCGCTCCACTCGCTTCGCTCGCTACGCTCATCCAACTATAGTAACTGGAGCAATTCGTATTTTATGTAGTCACGTTCATTAGTATTAGTAATTCGTCTGTTTTGTTTCGTTAAATAATTTTAACGCGTGTTTGTTAAAGACTGTTGGATAGCTTAAAAAACTACAAAGATTTAGCCTGAATCACTTGTCTTGTAGCTATGGGGTTGTGGTTTGCACTAGTATATGTGTCGGGAACGCTTTTACTTTCGCGGTGATGGATGAGCTTCTTTTTGAATATTTCTGTCCAAGATTACGTTTTTAACTGGGATCTCATAACTTTTTCTATAGTTACTTGATACTAGGCAGCTTCGCGAACGCTTTTTCTAGTCGCGTTGATGGATGAGCTTTTTTTGTATGTTTTTAGTATGCGTGGGATCTCTTTACTTTTTCAAATCCCATTGCAAAATCATTTTTGCTACATTAGGATATTTTGTTATAAAGTAGTATTAATTGCAAAAGTAATACCAATTAATAGAATAAAATATCTGGAGGCCCGAAGATTTGCTTTTTGAGTTTCTATAGTTACTTGTTAATTGGATGAGCGAAGCGAGGGCTTCAATTTCACTGAGCCCCTCAAAAAATTAGCATGGGTGTTTTTTTGTTAAGAGCACATTTTCTAAATTGTGCTTACTTTTTAAATCGCCGCAAAAAGGTCAACAATTATATTTTGATCGTAGCAATTTCCGTAGTGTGAGATTTGCTGGATTAGGCGAACAAACCATTTTTAAATGGACACAATATTTAACATTGTACAAAAACTGCTTTGAGGACATCCAACAGTATAAGTTATTTGTTTTTAAAAAAGACAAAAATTTTATTCATGAAAAATGCGTAAAAAGAGTAAATTTATCATACATATTATTTTTAATTGATTTAAAAAGCGCAAGATTAGTTTTATCAAAGATGAAAGAAGAAAACAAAGAGTAATAATAAAACTAATAATTAGAATAGAAGAATAACGGAATAAATATATCACTACAAACGTGACTTAGCATTTATTTTTATTTCATGACGATTTTTGTCATTATTATTGTCGCATATTTCGAAAGTAAATAAAATAATTCAAGTCGAAGGTTAGTCGCAGAAACAATTGAATGATTTTATATTGTGCGCGAAATCCGTGTTGAAACTTTTACACGAAAGAAGCGCTAGAGACAAATTGATTGACTGAGCCTAAGTGACTGGTGGCCGAGTTAGTAGAAATGTCTTCGGTAGGTTGAGCGGGGATCGGGAGAGAACAACTCGACGAACAACTACTGAAAAATGACCGCGAAATGAACGAAAAGGAGGTGATCGTGAAATTAAAAATAGAGCATGCGAATACAGTGATTTTTAATGACGAGTTTTTTTTGTGGAATTGCGTGATTGGTGAGAATTAGCTAAGGCTTAGAATTTGCTGATTATTGACGAAAACATTGAAGAAATCATTTGCTTTTGTCTCCCGTTCGTGGGATCGAACTTATAACCTCAAGACGGTAATCGAAAGAATAGGGAATATTCCACTTCCGCCAAATACTGTACGAATATATTTTTTAGAAGAAGTATTTCGTCCCGATTACAAATATGTACTTTGTTTTTCCGTGAAATAATAATCCAGTGATTTATAGCCGTTTTAAAAGCAGCACTTTTTAAAGCGGCAAAAACGACTGTGACGTCAGAACTGTGTTGATCCAACGCCGTCTGGATAAACATACATCCAGACCAAAGATGTTGGAATAGTATTATAGTAGGATCGAGATATACATCAAGACGGCGGTGTTTTAAACAAAGCAGCGCCTAGCGTAGCCTACAGTAATGTAAACAGATGGCGGACATTTTACATTTAACGCCTAGCCAGAAAACGAGAAAAGTTGACATTGCAATCAAAAAACAAAACTGAAACAGTCCTAGGTCTAGGCCTAGACGTAGAAAATTATTTATAATACAACAGTCTAGGCCAATCGTTCCTGTAGGATATAGGCATTGGTATGTGAATACTAAAATTACTCACTTGACAAGCCCTAGGCTTAACTTGCCAACCCTAGGCCTGCACGTTCATGTTCTGACACACATCCCGCACAAAAACCTTACTTTGATGACTAATTAAAGCCTATTGTAGATAAAGAATACCATGATAGTCCTAGGCTATGCAAAAACTCAAGACAAAATGCTCGTTATTCTTTATCACAATGATCTCGCGAAATCTCCTGTCACATACGAAAAAAGAAAAACAAAAGACGGTGAAAATGTACATCCCTGTGGAGTTGTTTGTGTTGAGCGGATGGGCGAGCACCGCCGTCTGTATGTAAATATGTACAAATATACGTACATTTAGTTTCCAATTGGCCTTGACTCAACACAGTTATGACGTAGTACCGTTGAGTGACTAACGGTAGTACCGTCCAAAGATGGCGCACGCTCGTTTTTGGCGCGCAAACTGGGGGACCCATTTAATTCTTGTTTAAATTACACAAAAAACCTTTTTTTTTAAATAAAAAAAAGTGCAGTGACTTTAAATACATGAATAAGAATTAAAATAAAATATAAAATATTAAGTGGAATATTCCTATTGTGTAAGTTTGATAAAATTCTAAGACTGTTGGATGAGCCCTAGCAAACCAGGCTTAAACGCGGAATGCAAGGGATTTTTTTGGAACGCTTTTGGACCACCACAAAAATATTCATTTTGCTAGGTTGCTAAAGAATTATATACGATTGCTTCTTTCACAATATATTTTCATAATAACTTAAACCTGAGCCGCGATCTGAGCATTAGTTTGGAATGGGGACGAAAAAAAAACAAAAACAAAAAACATTGACATTTTGGAATAAATATATAACACTTTGCAGAGTTTACAAATAATATATATTTATTTGACTGGTAATATGCATTGGATATAAATAATGCTCGTAGCATGTATATCCGGCGTCAGCAGTAAATCAAGGGCTGGGTATTGTAGATACTTAACGTGACCCCTGATTTCGCCGGGTTCCTCTTCTCCTGTCCGACGTTATCCTATCACCACAGATAATAGAGTACACTACGTAGTGTACTCTATTATCTGTGCTATCACATTAACCAATCCGCAATTTCAGTGTGTTCAGGTAGTGGTCAGTGTTTTCCAGCGCCATGAGAAATGAAAAATGAAACGTATGATAAAATTAATTTACGAAATCGATACTAAATCAAGTAAATCAATTATTAAAAATGTTATTCAATATGAGGGAAACTTTATTTGGTTCTGTATGGGAAACTCTCTTTGACTCTTTCTCAAATTGACCATAGAAATATCTCATGTATAAATGCCGAAATGTCTGTGTAAGTGAACACAATATAATAGGAATGTGGATCTCTCTGCCCTCCACGCAGATTTTTCTGGGTCAGCGGACATCGTTCAAAGTATCCCCAGTTCTATTAGATATCATGTGTATCCGGGCGTGGGTTATGATGGGCCGTCAAAGCCGTCGCGTGGGCCGGTCAGACCTTAGGCTTAGGCTTGGTCGGCAGATAGAAGGGGTAATATGCTGACGGACCTTCCAGGAAACGTGGAGAAAAAGCACGATATCGCTGGTTATATATTGTGAAATCAAAAGGCTATTAAAATAACTTATTTCGCATTGCTTTATAAAAACGACAATTTGCACAAAAACACTCTGAAAACATATTCCACCCCAACCCACCCAAACAACAAGAAAATTCGTTACATATTTACAGTTAACGTTATGTATTTTCATTTCAATAAAATCAGATACCTCTAGCGAATTTGACTAAATATTTGTAATTTGTCCAATAGTGTTTGAAAATGGATGGGGCGGCCATCACCACCACTACGACACAACGAAACACCCCGTCCAAGTTATTAATTTTCTTTTCAATATGGATATTTTTGATTATGAAGTGGGATTTTACTGATATTTCAGACAAACATTATTATAAATTATATTTGTTGGGATATTTTATTATTTTTATTTGTTTGATGTTTACTTATGTGTATTGTAATCAGATAATCGATGTGTTATACATACTTCTGAATCTTATACTACTTTAGCTATTGGCTTACAATTTAACCCTTTATAGGCAAGAGATTGGGATCCAAAATTTTGCTTCTTCATTAACAATTTGAAATTCTTGATTTTTTTAAAAGAAATTTTAGGATTTTTTTAAAAGATTTTTTCCCTTGATCTTTTAGGAATAAAATGCTGATTTTGGAATCCAAATTGACATCAAAGTTGAAAAGAAATCAACATTTTATTAAATTTTAAAAATTTATAAATAAAATGAATTTTTATTGCAATTTTTCATTTTTTCCGATTTTTATATGTTCAAATTGAATCTACAAACAGTCAAACAAAATATCCGGGACATCCCGGAAATTTTTGTATTTTTGTGTTGATACACAATTTGATCTTTGAACCATTATAAAAATTCTTCTACCGATTCCGAATCTAAATGATTGCATGATATTAGTATTTATGTTGCAAATAACAAATTAATACACGGGAACGTGCTGTTAACTTAAGGTGAGGTAATGTTTAAGAGGTGTAGTAAATTATATATGGTAGCGGGGTGATCAAAACGATCGACGTCATAAAGATGTTGGCAACTCCAAGCTCAAATGAAACCGCTTTGTAAATGATTTTCAACATAGAATGTGTTGACCAAGAGTTTATTAAAAAACGATTCAACTTCCCTATTGCGAATTGTGGTCAGTGTAGCTAGCGACAAAGTTGGCTAGTCTTCCCCGAGCTTATGAGATTGGTGTAATGCCCTTGGGGAAGGCGACAAGGAGGTGTATCGCGTGTGGTGGGGAAGTTGGAGGTACCTAATGCACTATTACGTTGGGGAGATCGAGTCAAGACGGAAATAGGTCGCCCGTCGCCGCGCGGAAAAATTGCAAAACGAAGTTATCCGTATTGGACGTAGGAGACTACACGGGAAGTTTTGACGTTAGAGTTTGCTGCCGATCTGTGTAAAATAGGTGAGAGCTCGAGTGGATTGTGAGTCATGTCTGGTCACATTGTGCTAGAATATTATGGGTCGTCTCCGCCTCCATTTTAAAAACTAATTCAAACGATACCGGACAAAACACCTCAAGACTTTGCACAGCCTTCATGATAACACTTATCTTTAATAAATGAACATAATAATATGATGTTTTTAAGAAAATTCTTGACTTCAAATTTGATTTAAAATTCCAAAAGTAATAAGTACAATAATTTTGGCCGCTCTCTCTTTAAGACACAAATGTTTCAATATTGTAAAATATGATATGTTATCAGATCGATTGAGAAAAGTTAGTTTAGTTACAACTTACAACCCTAAACTATCTGCGATTAGAATCTTTGATTTTCAGCATTGGAAGCAAGAATAAAAGCAAGGGACCAACAAGGTAGTTTCCGCGTGTTCCATCAATCCTCATTGAATACACGTTTATAGCCTATTTGCATATTCAACAATATAAACTAATAACTTTTAATGGAAATCGTGTTTGTCACGGCAGATCGTTTATGATACTTAAAAAAAACTTTATAGCCGAATATGATTCCATAGATACTAACTTATTTCGTGTCACTATTGATTTCATTGGTCGAATTATGTTTCAATTTCAGTATAGCTTTTAGTGCTCAATTAAACAATTTAATCTCCATGGCTTCCAGAGTAAATGGAATTGAGATTAAATTTACCAAATACCAATCACAAATTAAATCATATCCTTCCTTTCACAATTAATTAATTAAAAGTAGTGTGGAATGATTATTTGACTTCAGTCCTTGATTGTTAATGTGGTGATCAATTTTTATTTATCACTGCAGATGGTGGTTTGTGTCATCAACACGAAAGAACATTATTTTAGTAGAGTTTCAGTTGGCAATCTGACCTCGTTTCGCGTCCTGTTATTGGAAACTATAAAATATCGTCCCGCGTTCCCATAACAATACTTTTATGAAAACACCCCATAAAGTGGCGTTTTGATATACCCCATTCTTCTCATCTGTATTCATAAATGTGTATTCTTTATGTTTCCATGTGTCTCGTATTTGTGGGATAGAGTGGCATAGCTGAATTATATTAGAGCAACTATTTTGTAAGAGTATTCTTATTATTGAGTTATGATTTTCCAAACATATACATCACAATACAATATACCATTAAAATAACCTATATTATATACTAGGAAAACGCTAAAAGTCCCGTCGCGTTGTTGAGCGAGCACCGGTACGTGCAACACGACCCGAGTACGACATTACCATAATGTTACATACCAATAAGTCTGAAGGTCTTGACGATTTAGCTGAAAATTTGTAAAAATAGGAGAGAATGGACAAAATCCACCGCCATCTAGATTCTTAGAGGACCTTGACATCATTAATTCTTTGGGAAACTATTTTAACTCTTTGATAACAAAAAAATACACAGCTTCCTCGATAGTATTTTGAATCTAGGGCGACGGTCGTCGCCCGGCAGACAAGCGAATACGGCTGCTAGGCGACACCGAACTCCGGCCCTATATACACCTACCAGAGTTGGGGGGTTTCAGCTATCTGACAACGCCGACCCGAAAGAGTTACAATCTGAAACTCGGTATATGACCTGTATGTGGTCCATGACATACCAAAAAAAAAATCAACCCGATCCGACAACTCGTTCTGTGTTAAAAAAAGGCTCCAACATCGTCAAATTTCTTAAAGCTGGCTGGGTGGGTGGGTGGGTGGGTGGCTATGAGTTCTCCGCGGAGAGTTCTTTAGCCTACAGAGAAAACGGTAAATCTTAGAACTATGAAACTTGGACCACACTTAGGTGTATTTCAGACGCAGTGCCTTTTGCTTTCAAAACCAAAATCGGGTAACAGGGACCGGAGAAAATCAAAATTTGGATGATAATCAAAACGCGTAATTAACCAAGGCGGGGTTTAATTTGTACAAACTTGAAATTTAAACATGCTATTAACCATTATAAATATCTTGCGCCAAAACACAAGGGGCTAAATTTGGGATGACCATGGGCCCAAAAATGACAAAAAACATATCTGAACTTTAAGAAATGAATCATTCAAAGAAAACGCTACAACTGAGATGTTTCAAACGTGGAATACATTTTGATATCTCCATTTTTTATCACTTTGAATATGGAAAGCAAAATTGGTTAACGGGTACCGGAAAAAAAAACCAAAATTATAAAAAAGTAGGTAATTCCGTACTCTTATGAATAATACGCTATACCGAGAAAAACGGTTCATCTTAGAACTTTAAAAACTTGGGCCACACTCAGATTTTACCTCATATAAAAAAAAACCGGGCAATTGGGACCGGGGAAAATCAAAATCAAAATCAAAATCAAAACGCGTAATTACTCAGGCGTAGTAATTTGTACAAGCTTAAAATTTTAAACATGTTTCTTAACCCATTATAAATACAAGTGCTTATGCTAGTGCGATTGTCTTGTTGTTAGCGTATCTGCTTCCAATGCAGAAGGGCCAGGGTTCGATTCCCGCTAAAAGTCAGAAGTTTTTAACTTCTGATTTGGGACTTAAGTCTATCAGTTTTGTCTTAGGAGTTTGTAAACGGTGACTTTGGAGCCGTCCTAGCAAATCAAAACGCGTTATTACTCAGGGTAGTAATTGTATACAAGCTTGAAATTAAACATGCTCTTATAACCATTTTTAAATATCTAGTGCTTATGCGGGTGCGTTGGTCTTGTTGTTAGCGTATCTGCTTCCAATGCAGAAGGGCCAGGGTTCGATTCCCGCTCAAGTCAGAAGTTTTTTAACTTCTGATTTGGACTTAAGTCTATCAGTTCTTGTCTTAGGAGTTTGTAAACGGTGACTTTGGAGCCGTCCTAGCAACGAAGCACATAATAAATTCCAGAGTTGTTCTGGATCGGCCTTTTTTATTCTGGCGTTGATCCGCGGATGTTCGCACTGTCCAAAACCACTTTATTGATATATTTCCTATGAAAAATATCGATCTTTGGTTGGTTATCGCTCACCTCGTCGATTGCGTCGGGGCCTGCAGGGTTGGCTTGGTCGCTTTGATTTAAAGTCCCCCACTGAAATCAGTTATATATAACTGAGTTGGTAGACTCTAAATAAAAATGTATTTATTTATTTATTCAAGGGGTATCTTTGGGGGGACGTGGGCCCAAAAATGTAAAAAAACAACTTTGAACTTAACAAATTTAATCATTCAAAGTCCATCATTCACACCCAGGAACGAACAACAAAAAGATGTGAATCCCCCCAAAATTCAAAATTTTTTTAAAAAAACGGCAGCCAAGCTCTCCTTCCAAAGTCTTCGGCTGTGAATGCTGTGAGATATAGAAGTTGAGCCAAGCTTTTTATTCTTTTTCCCTAGTTTCGCTTTGAAAATATGTAAGATCAGTTCGCCTGTTGACGAGCGCCAAGCCAACGATTTGTGGTAAAAAAAGTAAAATTTTTAAACTCGAAATCATAAAAAAATGACTTGGCCATTGAATTTGGTTCATGGCCAAGAAATTTTTTTATGATTTCGAGTTTTAAAAAAATTTTCTTTTTTACCACAAAAATCGTTGGCTTGGCGCTCTCAACAGGGGAAATGATCTTTCATATTTTCAAAGCGAAACTAGGGAGAAAGAATAAAAAGCTGGCTCAACTTCTATATTCACAGCATTCACAGCCGAAGACTTTTGAAGGAGAGCTTGGCTGCCGTCTTTTTTTACAAATTTTTGTATTTTGGGGGGATTTATTATTACTTCTAGGTGGAAGTGCATAGTGAGACTTTTCGTTGCCATGGTAACGGTATTTTGTTAAAATGTAATTTCTATCTACACTATTAAGGTCTTGACCGATGTAGCTGAAAATTTTTTAAAATAGGAGAGAATGTTGACTTATTGACTTTGCAAAATTTCATAAACGATTGGAACATTTTTTTATAACCAAAAGATCGGATTTTGTTCAAAAACTATACAGCAACCCGCATAGGTGGTATGTACATGTTGAAAAATTTCAGGTCATCAGAGAAAAAGGTGCGACCTGTACCGAAGCAGTAACAAAAAACAAAAAAACAAACATACATTCGAGCATAAGAGTCAAGTGGAGGGCGCTCGCTACGCTCGCTCAATTATATATCGAAGAAGTACATTAAACCCCTTGCTTATAGAAATTGAATAATTTCAACACACAACAATACTGTGGTGATTTGGAAAAACGTGATATAAGTCCAGTTTTTTTCCCCAAAAAACGAGTAAGTACATGATCAATCTTGATTTTAAAAGTAGAATATTTTGGAAAAAAAAAACCCGGTATAGGTCAATTTCCCAAACT
>JAMZAV010012549.1:0-17419 GCA_024449915.1 Sweltsa coloradensis | reverse complement strand
AGAAATACTTTCACGGGGCTGTACTGGCTAGGGCCCGTTGAACGCCCGGCAGCCAAGGGAAGGATGCAGGCCGGGTCCCAAAAAGGGTAATCCCTGGGGGAAAAAAGAAATACATTAAAGGGGCATTTTGGGCACGGCCGGGGAGCCCCTGGGCAGTCAGGGAAGGTTGCATGGGTCCCGTCTTTAAAGGGGCTGGCGGAAGAAAAATACTTCCCCGGGGTTGTACAGCACGCCGGGTACAAAGGGGCAAGGTCAGCTAAAATCCAAATTTCCCCGGGGCCGGGGCCCCGCACGAGCCCTACTAAGCACCCGACGAAACCCGGAGCCCGCCCGGACCCAGAGTCCCGGGACCATCCCCGGTGTCCCCCGCACGCTTGTGTTTGTGGGTACTGACCTTGCCCGTTAGCACCCGCCGTACCCTTAAAACCCCGTGAATGTATTTCTTCGTTCCGCCCGCCATTACCGTGGGGGGCCCATGAAACCTTTCCCCTTGACTGCCCGGGCGCTCCCCGGCCCGTAGCCATACATGCCCGGAAGTATTTCTTTTTTCCGCCCAGGATTCCCCGTAGGGGACCCGGGCCTGCATCCTTCCTTGGCTGCCCGGGGGTTCCGGCCGTACCAGTAATGCCCCGTAAATTTTTTTCTTTTTTCCCCCCGGCATTACCCGGAGGGCCCCCATGCAAGTAACTTTTTTCCTAGCTGCCCCCCCACCTAACCAGACAAAAAATAAATTAGGGTCTTGTTTAAAAAACCGTTGGGTTTCCTCTCCCAAAAATAGATGAGCTAGGGGTAAAGCGAGTTTCCCATTCACTACACTGGAGTAAAAAACCCGAATTTTTAGTTTTTTGTTTTTTTTTTGTTTTTTTAGCGTTTGTTAAAACGTTTCCCGGCTAAACCGATACCCCAAATTTGTGATGAAATTTTGGGGTGGCCTTTGAAATCCTGAACTTGCCCTGCCGTTTTTTTAGCTAAACCCCCCAAAATTTTTTCTTATGAAATCGCATTTTACGATTTTTTCGTTTTTAAAAATGTTTTCGACTTATAACACCTTCATGCTTTATTCGTTTGAATGTTCTTTTTAACCTTTATTTTATAAATTTGAATTTTCGTGTGAAATTTGAGCAAAATAAAAAAATTTTTTCTCATATTATTGAAATTTTGAGATTTTTTTTTTTTTTCTTCGACTTATAACACGTACTGCTTTTCTGAATGTAATAATTTTTTCCAAAACCCTTTAAATTTAAAAATTTAAAATTTTTCGTGTGAAATTTGAACGTAATCGAAAAAATTAATGTATAAAAATCGAAAGTTTACGCTTTTTTCGTTTTTAAACTTACGCTCAACCAACAACGCGCCTGAAAAAGCTATTGCGAAGCCCTGGAATTTACATTGCTTACATATAAAATTTTTTGGCGTTTCTTTTTTTCTTGTAATACTTTTTTTTAAGAAAATGCCCTGTATACTAAATTTTTTCCCACTGAAAAAAAAAAGATATAAACATTCTATAAAGTCTAAATTTGGTTGCATAAACCATAGAATAGTATCGTTATCTTATGGACGTATCATTCAGCATCGCATCGAAAAGATATACTTTTTTATGCATTGTCCCGCCTCGGCCCATATCAATCAGGGAAAAAATTTTGAAAAGCGCTTCAAAAAAGAAAAAGGGTTTTAATAGCATCAAATTTGAGACCCATTTAAAAAAAAAAACTTATACCATTTTGTTAATATTTTTTAAACTATTTTAAAAACATCCAAAATAGATAAAGGCGATACTGGAGGGCCCAGAGCAACGCACAATTTGGGTAGCGTGCGAGGCCCGAAAAAAAAACGAAGATTCCATTCACTCACGGAGAAAAAATCCAAAAGTTTTCTTTCTTTTTGTTTTTTTTTTCTGACTGTTACACGATTCCGGGAAACCGTTCTCCAATTGCGTGAAAATTTTTGGAGCCTTGAAAACTCTGAATTAAAATGCCACTTTTTTTAGCCATCGAAAAAATTTTTTTTCTTATAAAATCGCAAATTTTTCGATTTTTAAAAATTTTTAAAATTTCCCCGACTTTAACACCTACTCTTTATCCGTTGTAAAGTTTTTTTACAGAACCTTTAATTTTTTTGAATTATTTTTTCGTGTGAAAAAAGCGCAAACAGAAAAAATTTTCTCATGATAATGGAAATTTTTGACTTTTTATTTATTTTTTAATTTTTTCGACTTATACATCTAAGCTTTATCCGATGTTATCATTTTTACAGAAGCTTTTTTTTATAATTAAAATAATGGGGCCCCTAATTAGCGTAATTGATAATTTTTTCATATGAAAATCGCAATTTTATGCTTTTTTTTCGTTTTATACAATTAAGTCATCCACAAACGCCCGAAAAAGCGTTTGCGAAGTTCTTATTTCTACAATTCAGTCCAAGTCGTTTGCTTTGTATGTATGGTGGTTTTTTCCCCCCAAACATCAAATTTTCCGTGGCCCAATGGTTAAAGGTTGGTTCAGATAAGGCGCGCTTGGATGAGTTTGAGACACTTAAACTTGAAAATTTTATAAAAAACTTGCATTTATAGTTTAAAAATCCACCTACAGGCAATGATGATGTCACAGCTTGAGACAATATAGCTATATAATACTGATATTCTATCAATCAAACTTTTAATTTTAGGTTTAACATTTAGCTCACAGATCGCGCTACGGATGCTACGTTAGATATTGTCAATGGACGGGCATAGGCAGGGGATCAGCCGGGGACCGTGCGGGCGTGGACAGGGTGAGAGTATACGGTTAACGGCCGGGCACCGAGCGGGCATCAAGCGGTTTAAAACAACGGGTCACGCACGGGCTATGGCCGGGGCAGCTACTGGTAGCCCGTGCGGTCCCCCGTCACGGCCGAGGGGACACTCCTAGGCGGGACCCGTACGGGCAGCCCGGCCGGGCCCGTACGAGCAGCCCGAGCGGGCACCGCCGGTACATCACATTTGTGTTTGCTGGACAGTGTTATGTTCAATAGTTACATTTTTTAACATATTTTCACAAATAACCTCCGGTCATCCCAATCCTGGATAATAATCCTATGAACCCATAGTTCCGTTTTAAAAAGTACCTTGTATCTACAGATACTTTTTGTAAGCATCTAGTATCTTTACCTAGATACATTTTTAAAAATGTATCTTTTCCTGTATCTAGATACTTTTCAACCAAAGTATCTTTACCTATACCTAGATATTTCAAAAAAAGTATCTTACCCAACACTGGGTTGATGATACTTGGTGCAGTAATCAAGTTGGTCAAAGTGGAGGTGATAGTATAGGCAACATATAATTAGCATAATTTACCAGCATTATTTCTATCACGGGAAAAGCGTCAGCAGCTCCCGTATACTCGAGGACGGAGGACTGTGACCCTTGCTCAGTCACGCAAAAAATAGACTTCGTACGCAAAAACATTAGACCGTGGCTACAAATGTCTCGAAAGCTGCGACAAAGAACTAAAAATGTATAGATACACTCATGTATTACTCAATACAAACGCCAATGTTACTGTTTACAAACACTCGAATAACAATTAAACCTTCACAAAAGCTCACATTTACAACAACGTGACCAGTAGTTTATTTTAAAACAGACTCGGCGAACCGCCACTGGTGAGTTGCAGAATGTACTTTGTGGGTGCATTATACAATGATATCGTATTTCGTTTCTACCCGGATAATTTACAATTATATTTGATTAACTTGAACCATCTACTTGATAAGTGGACTAACTGCAGCCGACAGCGTAGTATGTGCAACAGTTGTATTGTATCAAGTCTTTGTACGTGATCATGAGTCTTACCTTAGGTCTTACGTTGCTGTTCGCTCTGTTCTTTTAACGCGTATAAAAGACGGGTGTCCGAGAATATGTTTGTGCACAAAGATAGATTATAAAAAAATAAAAAATAAAATTTTATTTTGAGACCACCCACTCAGTTATATAACTGTGTGTATAAATTCGTTCACCATTGTGATGGAATGCAAAAATGCTTCTTTGAGCGAATTATCTAATAACTACTTTCAAGAAGTGTTTTTCCTTGATCTGATTTACAACAGAGAAACTTTGAACAACGTCAGATTCTTGAATTATCAGCGGCTATACATATGACAAATATCCATTCCATTATAACGGTTGAAAATCAATAGAGGCTCGTGCATTTCGAGCTCTTGCACAAATCAGGTTATTGTATCTAGGACACACTGATATTAATATTACCACAGATCATAATGTGTGCGATGGCCATGGTAAATACAAGTTAGTTAGTTAGTTAATGTTGTTTTAGGGCACTCAACAGTAGAGTTATCAGTGCCCATTTCAATTGTAGTGAATCTTCCAAATTTTCTTTATCCATAATTGTGGATTACCACCATGTTTTCTTCTCTCCAAAGAGAGGAACGTAAGGGAAGACGCGGGGGGTTAATGGGGAGTAGTGAGGATGTGGATAGGATGGGCTAAACTGGGTGGGAACGGAGGAGTGCTCGTTGCAGAGAGGGCCGGCAAGTATGGAGAAGAAAAAAGTGAAAGAAGAAAATAAATATGAGTAAGGCTGTGTGAATGAAGAAAGATGTGATAAAAAGTTGCGCGAGAGCTCGCTCTACAACACGCACCCCAACCGGCCAGAGCTCGCCCTTAGTTTTGGGGAATACACTACTCCCGTACTCACAGGCCAAACCACGAGAAGGTGGCGAGTTGGACTTTGAAGGCCCAACGCTCTTTGTGAGTTTTGTGGCAATTACCGTTATCATGGTTATTGTTGTGTTAGCCCAAAAGCACAAACGGATTAGTGAGTAAGTTCAAAATATCGAATAGATTTCAACTTTGGAGTAAGATGATAGCCAACAAGTAAGTATAATCTTACTTCAAATGGGGAAATGGAATATTTTATGATTTACGTACTTTTGGGGTCAAATAAATAATATCATAAACTTAAATCTATAAGGGTGTCTCGCGACGGAATAGTCCAAATGGATAAATAACACAATATTATATATATTACCATTGAATTTCTTTACAAAAACCTTATATTGAAACAAAAAAAAACAATTTCACTTTAGTGCCTTTTTGTAATAATTATTATAGTTTTAACCTTATACCCATTGTACTCTTGAGAGCAGTTGATAAAAGACACACTATTACGATCAGCAGTGCAATGCTCTGGGCCACATTCTACACCGGGCTCTACAAGGGGTTTTAATAATGACGTATTAATTGCTATGCCATTACCAATCAACAATAGAAGGAAAAATTTCGTGACCAAAGATTTGCTTTTTTAAATGCATTGTTAGTGAAGTATCCATTTTGGGCATGGATTATTTTTAAACCTCTGTGGGGTCAAAGTTTAAGTTTTTGTTTGGAATATATTACTTGATCAAATTAAAATATTATGTGTTCTAGGATATTATTATTTATAATTTAATCGCCAGTTGAATATTTATAACGGATAAATTAAACACGAATTTGAAGCGGCCTTGTGGTGTTGACGTCTACGACACAGCAACAATAAAAACTGATACCTCCTTAAATCAACTGCCTAGTTTAGAAATCATAGATAGTCTAGAAACAGAACAGAGATGGTGGAATCTCTTACTTACCTTTAAGCTCGTCAGCTCATTTACAATACAGAGTTTATGCAATTTGTTTTAACTTTTTCTTTAGGGGGGGTTGCATTTTTCATGTTGCATTTAACTGCGTTTTATCATGACCCAGTGATAAAAAAGTGGGTTTCTAGTTTGTTTGGGTTAATAAGTTTGTTTATTGTATGTGGCCTGAATACATTTTATCTTTAAATTTGTTTTTCATTGGAAACGTTCTTATTCTTCAGTTCTCCAAGAAAAGGTGAGTAGAAATTTAATTTGGGATTAAATTAAAAAATATTGTTGGAAGAAGTAAAAAAAATAGGCTTTCATGCGGAAATTCCATTTTATTCTGGAAATTAACTGTAAAAAGTTCAAATTTTAAACCTTATGAGTTGTTTATAACGTTTATTCCCATGTAAACATTTAGAGTACATTTTCATACAGTTTGTATTAATGCTTGCATGCACGCATCATTTCATACACCCCCAAATTTGATACATTTTTTGATGAGCGTAGCGAGCGAAGCGAAGATTCCATTTCCCCTACACTGGAGAAAAAATCCGGAATGTTTTTTTTTTTTCTTTCTTTCTTCTTTTTTTCTTTCTGTATTTTTGTCTGTTGTTAACACGATTCCGGGGTAAAACCGATACTCCGATGCGATGAAATTTTATTTGAAAACCTTTGAAATCTCTGAACTTAGAACTGCCACGTTTTTGAGCGCAATCGGAAAATTATTTCTCATGAAAAACGCCATTTTACGAATTTTTTCAATTTTAAATATTTCTTCAACTTATAACACCTACTGCTTTTAAATTTGATTTTAATGATTTTTCACAAAACCTTATTTTTTTTATGAATTAATATATTCGTGTGAAATTTGAGCGCAATCGAAAAATTTTTCTCATGAAAATCGAAATTTTTACATGTTTTTTCTTTTTTTAAACAAGTCTTTGACTTATAACACCTACATGCTTTATCCTATTGTAATGAATTTTTTTACAGAACCTTAATTTATGAATTAATATATTCTTGTAAAATTTGAGCGCAATCGAATAATTATTTCTTAGAAAATCGCAATTTTACGATTTTTTCCTTTTTTAAATTACGATTCATAAAAAAAATTAAAAAAATAAAGTCAATTTTTAATTAATTTAATTTAATTTATTTAATTTAAAAAAATTATTCTATTTTGTAATAATTTTTTCACAGAACAACAGAAAAATCCTCATAACACATGGCAGCTCAATGAAACCAATTACGCTCATCCAACAACGCGGCGGGACTTAAGCGTTTTCCTAGTGTAAATATCAGAGGCCAAAAAGTTCTTCAGTGTGTGTGAAATACACTGAATTTGGAGACCAAACAATTTTTTAAATGGGCTTTTGACTTTTTAAAATAAGTGTGCAAAAGCTCATCCAACCCCAAAAATCTTTAATGTTTACTAATTCAGATATTTTATTTCCCACATATTTAGGTTTTGCCACGTATTCAGCTTCTACTTTTCAATTATTACATTCTCAGTTTTCTTCTTGTTGGTTATTAACAACCATGATAATTCTGGCATCTGGAAGGGTGTACTGATCCACGCCCTCATGTTCATGGTGGCCAAGGTGAGTCTACAGAAAAAAAAAAAAACACTTGCGTTTTACCGTAGTTATGATTTTCTTAGTTATGATCTTCTGGAAAGATCTCTCCACAAATACTTTTCGAGAATTTTCTTCAAAAGTTCAAGATTCAGGCGTAGCTGTTGTACTATTGTAAAATACGGTAGGTGAGAAAATATGTTATATGAATGGGAGGTTTCTAGACTGGGTAAGATTTGATTGTTGTGTATGAGTAGCTTATGTTACCTTTTATTATTTAATTTCTTTTGATAGTAAGGTACAATATTGTAAGGCTATTTTGTATTGTATGGTACTTAGGCTCTGTATGTAAGAAGGCTAGTAATTTATAATTGTTAGATTCCAATGGCATGCTTCACACGAGGAAATAAAATGTCCTTCAAAGAGAAATTCATCAATTTATAACTTATTTGTACCATATATTATCCATTTGATAGAATATGAAAATTTGGATGTGGATTTTATCTCAACAATGATCACTAACCATAACTCTAAAAATGATGAACATCAAACAAACTTAAAGTGGATATGGTAGTCTAAACACAAAATCTATTTTGATTAAATTTTTGTGCCATATCCATAGGAAGGGCATATATTACGTATGTCCTACAAGTAAAAACTATGAACTACATATTTTTATAATTTGTATTTATTATTTAGAATATTGCAGCAAAAAGTCTAATTTCGACCATAAATCGCGGTTGGACAATGAATCAAAACTTCTATTCTCTTTTTCTCCGCTTTGGTAAAAGCCAAAATTTCACAAATAAGTTCTAAGGTGGCGAATTATGTACACTTTCCCCCGGAAGTGACAATCCACCGATCTATGTACTAAAACTAGGAGAACGCTCAAGTCCCGTCGCGTTGATGGATGAGCTTTTATGTAAGATTTTAGTTTGCGCGGGACCACTTTACTTTTGCAAGAGCTTTTTGAATGCAATGTAGGTGATTGTTGTCAAGTTTCTATTGTTAATTGTTAATTGTTATTATGTACCTCAAAAACTCATATTAAAACCTTTATTGTATGGTTTATCGCTAAATTTTCAACTATTTCTTTCAAAAAGCAATACATCACCATTACCTTAATTTCCATGTAAAATTTGAACGTTGTAGCCCCACTCGTTTGGTCAGAATCGGCCTAAATGTCACGAAAATATCGCACTAAAAAATCGAAAAAAAATCGTAAAAGTACGATATTCATGAGAAATATTTCTTCGATTGTACCCAAAAACAATACACCTCTAAGTGCGGAGATTTCGAAGGTCCCCTCCAATTTTCATCAAAATCGGATAGGCCGTTTGCCGGTAGAGAGTTAACAAACAGACAGACAGAAAAAAAAAAAAAAAAACACCCGAGCTAAATTTTTTGGGGGTCAGTGAAATTGAAGTCTTCGCTTCGCTCATCCAATGATTAGATCATGCAATACTGTAACCATGAAGCCGACTAGGGCATACGCGCGTTGTCGTAAAATTTGTCAAAGTCGTAAAAATCTACCCCGACTGGGGATCGAACACAGAACCTCCCTCCGGCTTTAGGAACTGATACTCGACCAATTGAGCTATCGGGGCAGATTGAAGCTAAAAACAATTATAAAAATCCATGTCAGTAACGACAGAACTAGAGATGTGACACATCGCTAGAAACCGGTACTGCTGTATCCAGGGGCGCCGGGTTTTCTAAATTCCGAGTGGTGCTGAAATATTTCATTGACATTTCGAAGAAAATTATCCTTTTTAATTGTCATGAATTGGATACATTTTATTCAGTAGCGAATCTGGTCGTGATACTGGTGGGGGTGTGGGGGATTTTTTCTCAAGACTTTCATATAACTAGGAAGCTTCGCAAACGCTTTTTTTAGTCGCGTTGATGGATGAGCTTTTTTAAGTTTTTTTTGCATGAGATATCTTTACTTTTGCAAGTGCTTTGTTTTGCTGCCTACGCATTGTAGGTGATTGTTGTCAAGTTTCTATTGTTTCTTGTTGTTTATTTACCGTAAAAAACTTATATTAAAAGCTTTATTTCTATGGATTCTGGCTAACTTTTTCAACTTTTTCTTTCAAAATGTACTACATCACCATAACCTTAATGTCCATGTATAATATGAACGTTGTAGCCCCACCCGTTTGGTCAGAATTGACCCAAATGGCACGAAAATATCGCACAAAAATCAAAAAACTTATATTACTAGAAAAACGCTTAAGTCCCGCCGCGTTGTTGGATGAGCGTATATGGTGCATTGAGATGCCATGTGTAACGCGGATTTTCTGTTGTTCTGTGAAAAAAATCATTATTTCTTAGTCGAAGATTTTTTTTAATTAAATTAAATTAAATAAAAATTAACTTAATTTTTATTATTAAATAAATAAAATAAAAAATTAACTTAATTTTTTTAATTAATCTTAATTTTTTAAAAAGAAAAAAATCGTAAAATTGCAATTTGTATAAGAAATAATTATTTGATTGCGCTCAAATTTATCACGAATATATTTATTCATGAAATTAAGGTTCTGTGAAAAAATCATTACAATAAGATAAAGCATGTAGGTGTTATAAGTCAAAGAATTGTTTTAGAAAAGAAAAAACCCGTAACATTTTGATTTTCATGAGAAATAATTTTTCGATTACGCTCAAATTTCACACGAATATTTAAATTCATAAAATTAAGGTTCTGTGAAAAAATCATTACAATCGGATAAAGCATGTAGGTGTTATAAGTCGAAGAAATTTTTTAAAAATCGAAAAAAAATCGTAAAATTGCGTTTTTTATGAGAAAAAATTTCCCGATTGTGCTCAAAAAACGTGGCAGTTCTAAGTTCAGAGATTTCGAAGGTCTTTATAAAATTTCATCGCAATTGGAGTATCGGTTTAGCCGGAATCGTGTTAACAAACACACAAAAATACAAAAAAAAAAAAAAAGAAAAAGAAAAAAAAAAAAAAAACATTCCGGATTTTTTTCTCCAGTGTAGTGAAATGGAATCTTCGCTTCGCTCGCTACGCTCGCTACGCTCATCCAAAAAGCATTATTTCTATGGATTCTGGCTAACTTTTTCAACTTTTTCTTTCAAAAGGTACTACACTAGGAAAACGCTTAAGTCCCGCCGCGTTGTTGGATGAGCGTAATTGGTGCATTGAGCTGCATTGAGTTACGCGGATTTTCTGTTGTTCTGTGAAAAAATCATTACTTATTCGAAGATTTTTTTTAAATTAAATTAAATTAAAATAAAAATAAACTTAATTTTTTTAATAAATCATAATTTTTAAGTAATTTTAAAAAAGAAAAAATCGTAAAATTGCAATTTTCATAACAAATAATTATTCAATTGCGCTCAAATTTTACACAAGTATATTAATTCATGAAATAAAGGTTCTATAAAAAAATCATTACAATAGGATAAAGCATGTAGGTGTTATATGTCAAAGAATTGTTTTAAAAAAGAAAAAACCCGTAAAATTTCGATTTTCATGAGAAATAATGTTTTGATTAAGCTCAAATTTCACACGAATATCTTAATTCATAAAATTAAGGTTCTAATAAAAAATCATTACAATCGGATAAAGCATGTAAGTGTTATAAATCGAAGAATTTTTTTAAAAATCGAAAAAAATCGTAAAATTGCGTTTTTTATAAGAAAAATTTTCCTGATTGCGCTCAAAAACGTGGCAGTTCTAAGTTCAGAGATTTCGAAGGCCTCCATAAAATTTCATCGCAATCGGAGTATCGGTTTAGCCGGAATCGTGTTAACAAACACACAAAAATACAAAAAAAAAAGAAGAAAAAAAAAAAAAACATTCCGGATTTTTTTCTCCAGTGTAGTGAAATGGAATTTCGCTTCCTCGCTAGTCGCTACGTCATCCAATCACCATAAACTTATGTCCGTTCTGGGCGACGGTCGTCCCCCGGCAGACAGCGTTTCATGCTTAGGCGACCCCGAACCCCGGGCCCCTTAATACACTACAAGAGTTGGGGGGTTTTTCGCATCTGCACACGCCGCCCCAAAAGAGTTACAATCTTGAAACTCGGTTATGCCGGTATGTTCCCAGAAACCAAAAAAAAAAACCCGATCCGACAACTCGTTCGTTTTAAAAAAAGGCTCTCAAAATCGTCAAATTCCCTTTAAGCGGCTGGTGGCGGTTTGGTTTTGGGGTGGGTGGTGGGTGGGGGGGTGGCAGTTCCGCGGAGAGTCTTTAGCCTACAAAAAAAGGGTAAATCTAGAACTATGAAACTTGGAACCACACTTAGGGTTTTTCAGACGCAGGTTTTGCTTTAAAAAACCCAAAATCGGGAAACAGGGACCGGAGAAAATCAAAATTTTGGGATGATAACAAAACGCGAAATTTACCAAGGCGTGGAAATTTTGTACAAATTTTAAAATTTTAACATGCTATTAACCATTATAAATATCTTGGTCCAAAACAAAGGGGGCTAAATTTTGGGGACCGGGGCCCCAAAAATGACAAAAAACCAATCGAATTTTTAAGAAATAATCATTCAAAAAAAACGTACAACTGAGAGTTTAAAACGGGAAAATACATTTGATATCTCTCATTTTTTTAAAATCACTTTTAAATATGGAAAGGAAAAAATTGGGTTAACGGGTACCGGAAAAAAAACAAAATTATCAAAAGAGGTAATTCCGTACTCTTATGAATAATAGCTTACCCAGAAAACGGTTCATCAGAACTTTGAAACTTGGGCCACACTCAGATGTACCTCAAAACAAAAAAACCCGGGCAATTGGACCGGGGAAAAACAAAAAAAATCAAAAACAAAACAAAATCAAAAAGGAATTTTAGGCGTAGTATTTGTACAAGCTTGAAATTTAAAATGCTCTTTAAACCCTTATAAAAATCAAATGCTTATGTAGTGCGTTGGGCTTTTTGTTACGTATCTGCTTCCAATGCAGAAGGGCCAGGGTTTTTGTTCCCCCTAAAATCAGAAATTTTTAACTTTGATTTGGACTTAAATCTATCGTCTTGTCTTTGGAGTTTTTTTAAAAGGTGACTTTGGAGCCGCCTAGCAAAAACAAAAAACGCTAATTACTCAGGGGTTTGTAAAATTTTTATACAAGCTTGAAAATTAAAAAAAGCTCTTAAAACCCTTATAAAAAATTAGTGCTTTGCTAGTGCGTTGGTCTTGTTGTTAGCGTACTGTTTCCCTGCAGAAGGGCCAGGGGTTTGATTCCCGCTCAAGTCAAAGTTTTTTAACTTCTGATTTGGGCTTTAAACTATCAGTTTTTTGTCTTAGGAGTTTTAAACGGGGGTTGGAGCGTCCTAGCAACGAAGCACATAATAAATTTCAGAGTTGTTCTGAATCGGCCTTGTTGATTCTGGCGTTTATCCGCGGGTGTTCGCACTGTCCATACCACTGATGATTATTTCCCCCTTTAAAAATATCGATTTTTGGTTTTTATCCTATGTCGATTGCGTCGGGGGCTGCAGGGTGGCTTGGTCGCTTTTATTTAAAGTCCCCCACTGAAAATCATTAATAACGAGTGGGGAGTCTGTAAAAAAAATTATTATTTATTTAAAAGGGGATCTTTGGGGGACCGGGGGGCCCAAAAAAGAAAAAAACAACTTTGAACTCAACAAATTTAATCATTAAAACCTTGATACGAAAGAACAAAAAAAAAGAGTAAAATCCAACCAAAAACAAAAATTTTTTAAAAAAAAAACGGCACCAAGCCTCCTTCAAAAGTCTCCCGGGGGAATGCGTGAGATATAGAAGTTACCCAAACTTTTTATTCTTTCTCCCCAGTTTCGCTTTAAAAAAAGTAAGAAACATTTCGCCTGTTTACGAGCGCCAAACCACATTTTTTGTGGTAAAAAAAAAAATTTTTTTAAAATCAAACATAAAAAAAAAATTTCCTTGGCCCTGAATTTTGGGTTTATGGCAAGCCATTTTTTTATGATTTCGAGTTTAAAAATTTTACTTTTTTACCACAAAAATCGTTGGCTTGGCGCTCGTCAACAGGCGAAATGATCTTACTTATTTTAAAAGCGAAACTAGGGAGAAAGAATAAAAAGCTTGGCTCAACTTCTATATCTCACAGCATTCACAGCCGGAGACTTTTGAAGGAGAGCTTGGCTGCCGTTTTTTTTTTACAAATTTTTGTATTTGGTTGGATAATATCTACGTTGTAGCCCCACCCATTTGGTCAGAATTGACCCAAATGGCACGAAAATATCGCACAAAAAATCAAAAAACTTAAATTAAAAGCTTTATTTCTATGGATTCTGGCCAATTTTTTAAACTTTTTCTTCAAAAGGTACTACATCACCATAATTTTAATGTCTATGTATAATATGAACGTTGTAGCCACACCCGTTTGGTCAGAATCGGCCCAAATGTCACGAAAATATTGCACTAAAAATCGAAAAAAAATCGTTAAAGTACTATATTCATGAGAAATATTTCTTCGATAGGGAACCACAAGTCTAAAGCGGGAAGCGAGTTCAGTGCATTGGAAGAGAATGTCCTCATAAGAATAGCATTGGGCTATTTTTTAAAACGCTTGTATCTTTTGAACGAGAAGTATTTAAGAAATATCATTCACAGTTCGTTAATCACCATTCTATACTTAAAACAGATGATGCATTTTATGTATAAAAGTCGCAAACAGAATTTGAATAAACGTTGTTGACACACATGTATATTTCGCGTTTTGGAGCGATACAATGGAAAGAGACGCACAGTTGAAAAGAGAGAGAGAAACCAACGCATGCGCATGGCCGACTAGCGAGGAGCAGCTTCGCACGTAGAGTTGAAGACAGATATAGAGTCCCATTTCTCCAAATCAGCGAAGCGGAATAAGGGTTGCGGTCAAACTCCAGGGGTCCTACTCCACCTAGCGCGTCTTACACAGTTGCCGTACTACTTTGATTTGTGCGAGTATGAATAGCAATTCACAAGGAATTCTGAGAAGTAAATTACTCCACGTGGAGTTGAAAAACTTCGTTGACCAACCACAATCAGAGTTTCGAAGATTCAGCCAATAGGGTGGCTAAAAGAATTCGGAACTACAAAATAAAGAAAGGGGTTTCCTGTTTCAGGCGATTTGGCAACATCGTAAACTAGTTTAGGGGCGCACATTTTCGGAGTTAATAAGCGTTAAATTGGCTACAAGGATTACTTCTTTTGTACAATAATGCGTCTTTGTATGAAAAGTTTTTGGGACGCTATATCTGTCTTCAACTCTACAGCATCCAAGTGCACGGCGAGCTCGGCTGTCCGACATGTTTGTTTTCTTCGATTCAACAGCCAATTACGGAGGATCGGCGCGCGACGCAGATGAAAAATGCAAAACATTATCTTGTTAAACTCGATCTCATTTAAATTCTAAACATAATATTTATAATCTACTGTATGTGATAGTTGAAGAAAAGAATGGTTCATGGCAACGTATTTGTGAATGATATTTCTTAAATACTTCTCGTTCAAAAGATACAAGCATTTTAAAATTAGCCCAATGCTATTCTTATGGGGACATTTTCTTCTAATGCACCGAACTCGCTTCCCGCGTTAGACTTGTGGTTCCCTATTGTACCCCAAAACAATACACCTCTAAGTTTAGAGATTTCGAAGGTCTTCTCTATTTTTCATCAAGATCGGATATGCCGTTTGCCTTGTAGAGAGTTAACAAACAGACAAAAAAAACAAAAAACAAACAAAAAAACAAACCAAAAAAAAAACCGCCCGAGCTAAATTTTTTGGGGGTCATTGAAATTGAAGTCTTCGCTTCGCTCATCCAATTATAAATCGAAAAACTACCTATCCACGTATCTATGGGGAGGAGGAGGTGGTGCGATTTTACAAAATCAGGGTCTGTTTGAAAGTTTCACTTTTATCGGGAAAAATTCTGAATTTACTACTTTCGAAGGCCTAAAACCGCGTTTTTAAAACATTAAAAAATTTAAAATTGCACAATAGCTGATGGTAATTGGTCGTGCAAACAAAATCTAACGGTGGGGAGGTGAGGCGCCCACTCCTGTATCAGTTACTGATTTTATTTAATCATTGTAGCCTCTTTACAATAGGGAATATTCCACTTAATATTTTATATTTTATTTTAATTCTTATTCATGTCTTAATAGTCACTGCACTTTTTCTATTTAAAAAAAAATGTTTTTTGTGTAATTTAAACAAGAATTAAATGGGTCCCCTAGTTTGCGCGCCAAAAACGAGCGTGCGCCATCTTTGGACGGTACTACGTCATAACTGTGTTGAGTCAAGGCCAATTGGAAACTAAATGTACGTATATTTGTACACATTTACATACAGACGGCGGTGCTCGCCCATCCGCTCAACACAAACAACTCCACAGGGATGTACATTTTCACCGTCTTTTGTTTTTCTTTTTTCGTGTGTGACAGGAGATTTCGCGAGATCATTGTGATAAAGAATAACGAGCATTTTGTCTTGAGTTTTTGCATAGCCTAGGACTATCATGGTATTCTTTATCTACAATAGGCTTTAATTAGTCATCAAAGTAAGGTTTTTGTGCGGGATGTGTGTCAGAACATGAACGTGCAGGCCTAGGGGTTGGCAAGTTAAGCCTAGGGCTTGTCAAGTGAGTAATTTTAGTATTCACATACCAATGCCTATATCCTACAGGAACGATTGGCCTAGACTGTTGTATTATAAATAATTTTCTACGTCTAGGCCTAGACCTAGGACTGTTTCAGTTTTGTTTTTTGATTGCAATGTCAACTTTTCTCGTTTTCTGGCTAGGCGTTAAATGTAAAATGTCCGCCATCTGTTTACATACGGTAGGCGCTGCTTTGTTTAAAACACCGCCGTCTTGATGTATATCTCGATCCTACTATAATACTATCCCAACATCTTTGGTCTGGATGTATGTTTATCCAGACGGCGTTGGATCAACACAGTTCTGACGTCACAGTCGTTTTTGCCGCTTTAAAAAAGTGCTGCTTTTAAAACGGCTATAAATCACTGGATTATTATTTCACGGAAAAACAAAGTACATATTTGTAATCGGGACGATATACTTCTTCTAAAAAATCTATTCGTACAGTATTTGGCGGAAGTGGAATATTCCCTATTGAGTGTGGACATTGACACTGATGTTGGTTTAGTCTTAGGAGAAGAATAGAATCGCATATAAAAATGTATATTTTCAATTCCCTTTTCTGTTTAGGCATTCACAGGAAAGTCTACCATTGCATGTATTTGTTATTCGCAAAACAAGAAAATTGCCACAGGACAGCTAAAAAATTTGTTATATAGGGCATATAGGCCGAATTTTTATTTAGATTTAGAAGTTTGGAGGGGTGTTGCGCATCCCTCCAAACAATCTGAGGTGTGCTTCAGCCCCTGAGCACCCACGGAGTCGGCACCCCTGGTTGTATCAGCCATCGGTAGCCCTGCCTGAATAGTTTTTCAATTTCCCTGTCATTTTCTTGTATTTAGTCCTAATAACAGTCCCATAAGTTCCAGTAAGCAGATTTTGAATGAGTTGTGTTGATCGAGTGACAAGTTAATAGCCTATAGAATTTGATTTGCTTTGTATTAGGCTATTTATTTATTATTTATTATATTTATTTTAACGTCTATCCTATTCAGTTATAAAAACTGATTTACAAAGGAGGACAACTAAATAAATCTAATTACATAGATGCAGAAACAACAATAAATTACATTTTCGTAAATATTTGAAATAGTAGCATTACAACAACAATGCATTTAACACAAGAATTTTGGTAACAAATTGAATGATATTATATGCATTTAATGAATGAATCAAATATAAAAAAGGGTGGAGAATAAAAAGAAAAGAAAAGAAAGAAAAAAAAACATTAAAAAAGAAAAACGAAAAGAAAATGTATGTTATTCCCTGAAACGGTAAGTGTACTCTTGCAGTCGTCATCGGGGTCCCTTCCCATCCCCTCGACCTTTCCCCGAGGACAAAGACGACGATATACAAATGATGACAAACACGACGTGAGATACTACCCCACCCCTCCTTTCCACCCCTTGCCGTGAATGAATATGTCCTGCAGCACGGATGTGTCCCACTGTTATCTATAATACGCTTTGCGTGGATAGGGGATGCATACCTGCCAGATGTTGAGAAGTGAAGTCGGACTAATTTAGCAAGTTTTCTCAATTGAATGAGCGTAGCTAGCGAAGCGAAGATTCCATTTCACTACACTGGAGAAAAAAATCCGGAATG
>JAMZAV010012548.1:0-15231 GCA_024449915.1 Sweltsa coloradensis | reverse complement strand
GACCTCTACACACCGCTGTTAGCCCACCCTGCCTAGCCTACCAATAGGCCTAGGCCTGCCTAGACCCTAGCCTACACCCTGCTGTATTTCAAACCCCTTTTAGACAAGTCTGTCGGACTAGGCATAAAGGAGAGGCTAATTATTTATTTCGTTTGTAATAAAAATTGTTCAGCATTCATCATCTGAATCACTGTCAACATAAGGCCATTCCATCTGGCCCGGGATAAATTGTCCAGAGTATCTCTGAATCGTAAAAAGGCAATTCAAGAGAAAAAAGTATCTCTGCCAATCGCTAAAGGCAATCAGGGTCCACCTGCTAGTATAGGCCTAGCAGGGGTGGTCCCAGCCATTTGTGAAATTTCACATATTTTTCACATTTGAAAATTGCAATTTTTCACATTTTTACACGTCTGGAAAATGAAGTTATTCACACTTTTTCACACAAATTTTCCTTAACCCTGCATTACTCGCACGTGTTTTTTTAACGCCAGTACTCGCGTGGGGTATATAACCCCAAATTGAATTACCTGTAATTTGGAGTTGGAATGGAGTTTGGGTGCAGGGTTCACATATTTTAGTTCATTGGAATGTTATTGACTAACTAGGAAAACGCTCAGTTGGACGCGTTGTTGAGCGAGCACCGGTACGTGCAACACGACCCGAGTACGACATTCCCATAATGTTACATACCAATAAGTCTTTAAGAGGGTATGCTGAGGCTAGAACGGTGGCGAGTCTAAATAAGCAACATATCAACTGCTAAAATATGTTACTTTTCTCTATTTGAATCGCACTTGAGATATGGAATCTAATTTTGGGGAATATTGACTCATATCGACAAGGTATTCATCACGCAAAAACGAGCAATCAGGGCATTATGTACCCTTAAGCCGACGGAGCATTGCAAACCCTACTTTATTACACTAAACATTCTTACGGTTACATGCCTTTACATTCTCAAGTCAATTTTAGTCATAAGAAAAAACATCCACACTCTCACAGTCAACAGTGGCATACGTGGTATCCACAACACAAAACAAGGAACAAAAATAACCTCCATCTTAACCAATATCGTACAAACCTAGGTCAAAAAAACTCTGATTATTTGAATAAAACTCTATTCAATAAACTCCCCAATCAATAAAAAACATAACAGAACACATCAAATTCAAAAATGAACTAACTAAATTCCTAATACAAAAGGCATACTACAGCATAAAAGACTTTATGACAGACAGAACTACCTAATAATTTCTATATTTTATTATTAGTAAAAGGTACCATATAATAGGCTATAGGCCTATACTATTTTGTAAAATACCTATATTATATTATATTAATACTTATGTAACAACTAGTCTATGTTTAGCAAAAATGGACTACACGGTGAAAACTGTTGTAATCTTAAAGTGTACTTTGTATTGTTATTTGTTGTCCAAATAAATAATAAAATAATAAATAAATAATAAATAAGCGCTCAGCTTTCTGGATTTTTTGAGTAAACGGTTTATAACACCATTATCAAATTTCACACTAACTTTATAAAGAATAAATCTATGTTATCCATTACGCGTATTCCTAAATTAATTCATTGATTTTGAATTAAAATTTAGTGAAATCACAAAAATTTACTCAATTTTGGTCAACTTCGGGAATTTATTCCAAGTGAACAGATTTTTTTAACTCAAATTTGCATAATGGAACCCAACATTAAAATCAATGTGAACCCGCAGGTTAATTTGGTTTTATCATAAGATAAACGGTTTGGTGGGAATTTCCAGAATTGTAATCCATGTTTTGGATTTCCCATTTTTTCACGTTTTGAACTTATGTCTCGCAATGGATCTTTAGCGCTTATTTTGTGCAACCACTTACGGATATCAATATAAAAGTACTTTATTAACATCCATTCAAAATTTGGTAATGATATTACCAACCGTTCAGCAGAAATCATCAACACCTGTTTGTGCGCATTTGAGTTGGGCCAAGCTCAGCGTACCCTCTTAAGGTCTTGACCGATTTAGCTGAAAATTTGTAAAATAGGAGAGAATGGATAAAATCCACCGCCATGTTGAGGACCTTGACATCATTTCTTTGGGAAAACTATTTTAACTCTTGATTACTTCTAGGTGGCGGTACATAGTGACCAGAATTCTTGTACGACTTTTCGTTGCCATGGTAACGTTACTTTTGTTAAAATGTAATTTCTATCTACACTACTTATCGGATCAAAATAAAATTAACATATTCGTGACCGGACGGACATTCTAAATGATTTGGCTACCTCAGATTTTGTCGCCGTTTAGTTTTAAAAAAAAACTTTGAATTAACTTTAATGTAACTTTATAACTTTTTGAACGATTTTGCCACAAAACTAATGGCATTCAATCGGGAACGAAGCTTGCGGATGGTCAAAATTTCAACTCGATCCAAGCCTCCGTTCGACCGCTATCATGAGCCAAAAAAGCTGAGCGACTTTCCGTTGCCATGGTAACGGGACTTTGTTATAATTAATGTAATTTCCATCTACACTACTTATCGGATCAAAATGAAATAACATATTGTGATCGGACGGACATTCTAAATGATTTGGCCACCTCAGATTTTGTCGCCGTTTTTGAAAAAAAAAACTTTCGATTAACTTTAATGTAACTTTTGAACTTTATGACCACAAAACTATACAGCAACCCGCAAAGGTGGTAGGCCTATGTACATGTGTGCAAAATTTCAGGTCGATCAGAGAAACGATGCGACCTGTCCCGGAAGCAGTAACAGAAAAAAAAGAAAAAAACAAACAAACAAAAAAAAAAAAAAAAAAAGACATTCGAGCCATAAGAGTCAAGTGGAGACGCTCGCTACGCTCGCTCAACTATTTTCAGATAACAACATCAATTAAGGAATTTAAATGAAATTTTATTTTATGTTAACATTACAATATATTTCACTTGGAAATGGCAGTAACATCTTTAAATACCAAATTTTAATTAAAGGGTAATATATTTGGATTTTTTTCCCATTTTTTTTGTTGACTTATCTTGTACTTATATACTGTAAAAATTTGCCATTTAATATTTTATCTTTTTTTTCAAATCCAAACCTCAAAAAAAAAAAAAATTACTACAATTTTTTAAAATTTCCAAATGCATAGTTACATTGCGTTTATTGCATACCTAATGAATTGCATTTGCAATATTTCCACTAAAATTACAGTCCCCCTACCCCTACCCAACATAACCTAGAAATTTAAGTTTTTACTTTTTAGATAATAGCTTATTTTGAGTGTAAACGCAAATTTGCTGATACGGTCACAGGTGAAAGAGATATTAATACAACATATAATTTGATAGATATTACATACCAAATAGCCTTCAAAACACTTTTCACTGGAGAAACAACAAGCTTTACAATCAACAATAATGTTCCCGCCTACCGTCTGAAGCAAGCGCCATCATCGCGTGGGATCATGGAAACCCCAACGAACTTCAATCATGTAACCTGCTTAAACTAAAAACCCCGCTTAACATTGATTTGCAGAAAAACAATAATAGATAGAATAACTTGAGAATACATAGAAGGAGAGAGCGGTAAGTTTGAATATTACTGAGAATCATTAGATTTGACAGCACTGGGGTACCCCCACGCGAGTAATGCAGGGTTAAATCATCACATTATTACCACACGGTTATTATGTTTTTACTTATTAAGCGAGTATTGAGATGCAATGAGTTGATAGGAAATTAGTCGGCACATTCGAAATAAAAACAACATGGATTAGCTATTAGTTCATAGAATATTGTGTAAATTTTTTTTTTGTTATGTGATTCATACAACCAAACATATTAATTAATGAAGTTGAAACTTGTAAAAAGTGTTCCTCATTACCCCTACCTCCCCTAGTGCAATATGTAAATTATAGCTAGAAATGTTTAGAAAATTAAGATAATTTAGCTAGAAATGTTTAAATTAGTTTACAATTAGGGATGACAACCTTCGACAAATCCACGAGGAGTAGGCCTACTCTCGCAAGGCGTTATATCCACTCGCAACGAGGTGGCGCGGGTATACCGGGGTCTGATGCCAGAGGCAAATCCGGCGAAGGCGGAAATTTTTTGGGGTCCTGTGTTATATTTGGTGGCCTAAAACGCGATTTGAGGCGACATCTTATCTTAAAAAAACGATTAAAAGAAAGCTAATATTGCATTACTAACTCCTTACGTCACGTCATAGGAGTTCGATCCTCGGTCACTTAGGCCTAGGCCTACATAATAACAGTTACTGTATTTAAAATTTGTAATGATGAAAATTGATTATTAAAGGATCATTTGTTTACTGGTTGATTTTTCACATTTTTTCACACAAATAGCAAAAAGTGGCACTTTTTTCACAGGTTTTCACACAGTGTCTAATTTTTCACATTTTTTCACATGGGGACCACCACTGGCCTAGAGAGGAGAATATTACTCCATGAAACTAGAGGCGAGCTTTGGCAATCGTCGTCAGGGAGATTTCCCCTTTCCCTTGACGACCTCCCCGACGACGATGACAATGACACAACGAACGATGACAACCGCGACGTGAGAAACCCCCCTTCCTCCCCTTACCCATGGCTGGTTCTGACCAGTATGGGCCCTCCTCCCCATATCCCCCCCCCCCCTTAGGCTAGAGTGTTGCATTATGACCTAACGGTTGACGCGTCCTTAATCCAAATAAACCAAATAAGCGCCATCTTAAATTGCGGGATATACTTTAACATAAACGCCACCTGATCTTGGGTATAACTCATACTGAAGATAACCTTCGGTTAGCTGCTAAGCGGGGGTGGTAGGGTCCAGGGTCCACTAGATACTTATGCTAAGCTTAAAGCAGCTGTTAGGTATCTAGTGGGAGAGTGGCTCAGCCCGGCGATTCTCTAAGGTCCGCGTTAACGTTAAATATCAATTCGGCGTTAATTAACGATAACATTGCGAGTTTGTGATTCACTAACGAATTTTATCGTCAGCGGACGTTAAAAGTGACGTCATTTTTAACGCGATCCAAACCCCTGCCTTTAGGCCTGCGTTAAAAAATATGGACGTCATGTTTACGTTTTTTCACCTCCACTTCAAATTTTAGAAGCATTGAATAATCGTATTTTGTTGTGATGGCTATCTAAATAATCAATTCACAGGTTAATATATATGTTTTAGTGTAGTAAAGTAACATCTATACTGCATTTATAACATACACAAATAGTAATAACAAAGATTAGACATGTAATAACATAACCTCAATTATGCAAAGAGTGCAATGCCGAATATAGAAGTGGTTTTGTCTTTCTATTCTTACTTCTTTGCTTTAAAGTCCTCTTTATTCCAGCGTTTTCATTGGCCGAGTGATCGAGATCACACAGCCTTCTCGAGAACTTGTCCAAACTAATATATAACAGGCGCCGGTCTGCTGCACCGGTAACGCGCTTTTGAGACGGTTAACGCACCTTACAGTTTTGTTTTAAGGAATCGCGCGTTAACCTAACGTGCGGTAAATGTTTAACGTGGTGGCGTTAAATTTAACGTTAACGCGGACCTTAGAGAATCGCAGTGCTGGTCCCGACGGGTTGTGGATTTTGTTATTTCCGCGTCAATTTTGGCGATCCCGACTTGCGTGTTATGCGCGCGCACTTAGAAAATTCTGTTGTAAACGGGCGTGGGAAAAACGATATTTATGTTTATTAAAAACACCTAAAACATACCCAAATTGCTAGTAAAATGTGTATTAAGCATTTACGTATGCAATTATGACGAAATATATTACAATAAATACTTAAAATAGGCCTAGACTAACCTACAAAACTACAAGTAATAGGCCTAGGCCTAGGGTAGATTAGATTGCGTCGCCGTCGGGGCCTACAGGGTTGGCTTTAGTCGCTTTGGTTTAATGTCCCCCACTGAAAATCAGTTATCTGAGTGGGTAGACTCTAAATAACGAATTTATTTATTGTACTACCGTACTTAGGAGTCGTGTGCCAATCTGCAAGGACTGTTAGGCCTAGGCACATCACCAGCTCTTGTCTCTTGTTTTTTACAAGCAAAATTTACGAGTTCCTACCTCGCACGAGCCTCCATCTCTCATTTTTAAAAGAGGATAGGCCCTAGGGCCTAATTAATTTGGTAGGTAATCTAAATGTAATAAATAGAATTTAAAAAAAAAAACACGTATTTCACTGTAACGGTCTCACATAACCTTAAAATGATTGTAACTTGGAACCTTGGCCTGAGCTAGCTCTAGGCCCTTACGCACTCTTCTAAAACCAAAGCTTTGTGTATCTAATATTCCTTTGGGGATATTTTAATAGGCCTACACAAATCCTAAGCCCTAGAGAGTGGCTTACATCCCAAAATTGTTCACTTTGATGGACCACTTGTTGTCGAAATGGCCGGCAGCCTTTTTCAAACCCCTAAATCCATCCCTCAACCTCAACGGACTTCGGCATGTAGGCTACAGGGGCATAGATTCGGCCACGTCTAGGAGCTCATAAACCAGAACAAAAATGTCTGTGATAGGCCTATAGCTGTTCTACAACAGGTAGATTAGACCAGTGGTTCCCACCTCTTTCATCTCACGGACCGGCAGAATGATAAAGTCAATTACATTGGACTGGCGCGGCTACAAGGGGTCTGGGGCACAGCCCCAGCTGCCGGAGGCGAAATTTTTTGGGTGTTTTTATACCCCTAGATGGCCTGTACAGCGATCTGAGCAAAAGGTAGACGAAGGGAAGAGGCAACCGGAAGACAGTGTACACATGAAACATCATTCAAATCATTGTTAAAAATATTAATAAATTACTATAATTATCGATTGTTAAACTTTTTTAGTGATGTTGATTATAATTATGTACGTATCTCTAATAATAATTTAACTTAGGATTGCGCGTTTACAATCGTGGTTGTTACTATACGCTCGGGTTTCCGCGCAACAAGCCTGTCATACTATCGTACTTTTTAATAAAAACGTCTCACAGGGGCTTCTCTTAACTTTTTCGTATGTTTTTCTCGGCGATATCACTAACATTACACGAATACCAACATTATTTGATTTTCTATTTATTAACAGTAACACAACAAATGACACAACACTTTCACAAATAATTTTTAATTTCGTACACGGGCTTCAAGAACGAGGAACTACGCAACTGACTACACAAGGATGTGTCTACAGACTGAAGATTTTCCTATTTCTTACAAACCAAGTCGCATCTGTGAACCTTTACCGTCATTAAATCATTTATGAAATTGCAGTTTGTGCCGCCTTACAGAGGGTAGGGTAGGTCCAAGCAAAGTGCCATAAATGTAGCTGTTTCCGGCTTAGCTGATCTTTGGAGAAAACCCTTGTCGTTACGCCTGTCATTGCCGTCAATGCTCTCAACTTTCTGTGTCGGTAGAAGTGGGTGGGTGTTTGTAATCGGTATTGATTTATAAATAAGTGTCCCCTCCTAAGGAAATATAATTTAGTCTCCATCCCGAGTACAGGTAAAATAATGAAGTGTAAAACCAATTTTTTGAATTTTTACACATTTCTAAAATATCAAAATTACAACAAATATGCAGCAGCACTTCGCGGACTGGTGGCAATTAGTCCGCGGACCGGCACCGGTCCGCGGACCACCGGTTGGGAACCACTGGATTAGACTATTGTTTTATGACCAAGTCCACATCACACCACAAACCACAGGTGCAAGACCTTCAGAATGCACTAAAGCAATTAAGAGCATATTGTAATTTCTATAATATAGGCCTACCGACAGTAGCCATGACGCGGATCCTTGACCGCATGCAGTCATACACTGACCATTAGTCAAGAACATGAAAATGTCTAAGAAATCTACACTCTCCTGACCTAGTATCCTTCCTCCCCTCCCCGCACCTCTCACAAGACTCTACTGTAATTTGTCCACCACATGTTTCAAATTTAGAGACCCCAAAAGAAGTCGCCAAGTTATGCAGCAGCCGACACACTCTTAACAGAGAATCCTTCAATCTACGGATGTGGCAGTCGGAGCTTGGATCATCATGTCCGATGAGACTATTCTCATCCCGCCTGCGAACGAGTTACCACCTAACTACGCCAAATCACTGGAAGATAAGATGCCCCAATTCGTGATTAACGTGACAGCTGTAGAATCATCTCTAAGCGATATTGTCATGCCTGCACCATCTGAAGAGGCATCATTGTCCATGGTAGAAGCCCCTGATCCCGCATCCAGATCATCTTGGAACGATGATATTTTGCCCATAATATCCGAAGATGTGCTGTCCGGTTTGGAGCTCATCGCACCGGCAGTTAAGTCGTCTCTTGGCGAGACGGAGCTGGGAATGCCTGACTTACCATATGCAGCTCTGCGGTCTGACGTCTGATGGAGGTGAACTTCATACCAAAGAAGTAATTGGGGGGGCATTCACACCACAAACACCAAAAATACCTGTGAGAACCTATACTAAACGCCAAAGTCGTTATTAGACGAGTGAGTGAGTCATGTGTTCGAGTACCAGGGGGAACATGTGTATTTAAGTTGATTGATATAATAATGTATGAATGATAAGGTTTGGAGTTAGTTGGTATAAGTGCGCGTCAACTGTAAGGCTTTCGAGCCTATGATAGGCTAGGGAGCAAAGAACCATTCTGGATCCAGTCTTAGGTAGGTATAGTGATGTGAAATTACCGGTAATTTATAATTTGGTAAATTAAAAATTACAAATTGAAATGGTATAATTTAGAGTGCCTGGTTTAGGGAAAAATGTTTTTAAAATTGATTGGGCATTTATTCAGTAGGGCCTAGCCTACTGGTAGAGTAACCGGTATTTAAGACTGATTCATTATTTAATTACTAGGCCTATGTGCATCTACACTCACTTGTGTAGGCCTAGCCTATTTGTTTTGTAGAGTGGTGGAACAATGCACCTAGAGGCACACACACTTTTGTTAAGTGGTAAGTGTGCCATTTGGCTTGATAGTAGGCCTACCATGGTTAGGGAGCCAGCTACTATTGAGTCAGTGGGCACAATGTATCACGACATGTGTGACTGCATATATGTGTGCAATATATGCAGCTACCTTCTTTACCCTAATGGCATACCTAACCTTAAGAAAATAATGACAATGTTTTAAAAAGATAACTAGTAGGCCTAACAAAGAAAATGTCCCTTGGAATTTTGAAGATAAAGTTTAAAGAAAGAAAAGTAAAGTAAAGATTTCAAATTTACAGTAAATTTTGGCATTTTACGGTAAATTACCGTAGCTAATTTTGGTAATTTACCACGTAAATTACGTAATTTACCACGTAAATTACCGTAATTTGTAAACGGGTAAATTACCGAGAATTGGTAATTTACCAGCGGTAATTTACCGCTGTAAATTACCAACTCACATCACTAGGTAGGTAGGCCTACTCAACTCATGACTTGCTCACTAGTCTAACAACTTTGTCGTTTTCCTAGGCTAGTTGGCTAAGGTGTCCTTATACCCGAAATGTTGGAGACCCACGGATTCAAACAACGGTCGGGATAGATTTTATTATTTCTTGAAAATTATAGAACATGTTTTGAAATGCTTTATACAGTACTATGGACAACATAGCCAGTACGAAATACGAGTAATGATTGCAAGGTTTAATCAATCTCCGCGCGGAATTTAAGGTATCTTGAGCGTGCAACATTTGATACACCTTGGTCACTGCATGCAAACATTATTTGAAAAAAAATGATTTGTTCAGAAACCAAAAAAAAACTTGTTGTTACCTACATTAATTGCAACATTCTCAGCCTATTTTCAATTTATTATTTATTGTGGGGTTAAATCGCAACGGATCTTGCTCAAAATGTTAACTGCAAACTAAATACTTGTACTGGATGTCTGTTGAAAATTTCAGTACAATCTGTTTAGCTGTTCGGCCGTTCTGGAGTGAAGTCACTCACTCACAGACAAAAAACAGATCTAGTGCCGTTTGGCTTGCGTTGTAGACTTTGTTTGCTGCGCTCCCTCGTCAATTAACACAAGGTTATCAAGTTCAAATTCCACAGTAGATGTTACCAAGAAATACCAAGGAAGAGATGGAAGGACACCATAGCTGGAGACTTGGAGGCAAGAGAAGAGGGCTGGGAAGAATTGGAAGAGATACGATTGTGGGAGAATAGAAAGAAGTGGAAAAATGTGGTTGCTAAACCCAAGCTGACCCTGCCAGAAGCAGAAAACAGCTATGGATAGGGTATTTGTTTCACGCACTGTTTGAAAACCCTATCATTTCCTTATAATTCATAATCCTCACCTAGATGTTCAATAGCTACTATCACAGCAAATGCTGACGAAGACTTTTGTAGGCTAGAGAGACTGCTAGTGCAGTCCAAGTGCACTCAACTCGCCATGCGCAGCTTACAATATGTGTGTGTGTGTGTAGCTCTCGCCGTGTGTGCTCATCTCTCTGGAGCAGGGTGTTTTTAGTTTAAATAAGATTTAAATCAAATCAATTAATTTATTTAATAAAAATCATTGATTTCAAATGCACTTTTTCATTTTGAGCAACAAACAAGAGTTCTAACTGATTTAGGCAAAGTTTTCCTTAAAACAATTTTTGAATAAGGCTATATTTTCTGGAAAAAAAAATCCGCTCACCAACTTGACGAATTTTGAAACACTGATATTAGGTTTGTTCGTTCGCGGACCTAGTGTCAACACTCAAAAAGTCAGTGTCTACACTTTACACTGGCTTCTAGGTTAGTGTTATGAGTGCCAGTTTTAACACTGAAGCGAACGAACGGACCAAAATAACTTATTTCACAAAAGTGTGTACGAACGAACAAACCTAATGTTGATTTAAATCATTACAAATCTGATTCAAGAGGAGGCCGGCATGCTCATTTTAAGCGGTTCCTTATGTCTCAGCCAATTTTAGTCGCATCTATTTGTGATTTTATATATGCCCTAATTTCTAATTATATCCCAGACATCATAAACCACCTATCCTGCCAAAAAATGTTACCTTCACAGAAGTTATTAAGAATGTAAGCAAATATCATGAATGTAGGTCCTGTGTAGCAGAAAACCATTATGCCTAGGTCAATATGGGATAAACATTGAATACTAAAATCCTTCATGAATGTAGACCTACATAGAGAGTTATGAACAATATTCAACTGACATTCAAAACATGATTTGATAACAATGATTATTTTGTTCATGAAGAAATACGTTGTCGTAAAATTAAATGTTCAGCCCATTTAAATATATATTTATTTTTTTTGTTTAAATAATAACAGATTTTGCTCAAAATGTTTGTTGACCTATGTATTAGAGCTCTGTTCATTCAATATTAGAAATTACTTTATTTATTAATGTCATCAATGTATTGACCTCAATATATTGCAAAAGGGAGAAAGCGTTAATCACCTCTTGTCGGTAGGGTTACCTCACACACACTGCCCTCTCAGCACCGACCTCATGTTAAGGCCATCCGTCGAGGACACCCTCCCTCACCCCTCTGGCTTTGTATAAGAAGAGAGTGGGAGACACTACAACTGGGTGATAGTAAATCTATTTTAATGTGTTTTCATTAATATGCGATGTTAAGCAACATATATAAAAAAGGCACTTCTCGACATAATTTTAATATAAGAGAGGTTATACAAAATACATTATTACATCATGTCAAAAAAAAACAAGAATGCACGGGAAACATATATGTACACTGGGCAATACCAATAGTAAAAATACTGTTAATTGTAATATTACTGTTGTATCTTTTATACACATTGTACGGTATCCGCCAACGTAATGCTCGAAATGAAATATTTATTACACCTTCTCCCCACCTCTTTGAGCGTAACATTTTATTTCTAGATCGTCTTGTTACGGCTTACTTACATACTGAGGTGAGTCTGAGGTGAGATTTTGCCAACAGGTGTTTCAGTTTCTTTCAATACACTACACAAAAAAATTGCTTTCCGTCGGTGGTTTTTGCAGGTTTACCACTCTGGCTGGGTACTAGAGATGATTTCCCTCATCGCTTCCCCAATCTTGTTCCAGTGCCTACGAAGGGGTATTCCACATCGAATGAATACATCAGACTGATTCTAAACGATAGCAGTCATGCTGTCAAGTTCCGACCCATCTTTTGTCACAAAGGCCTTCCAGAACAGCAGCTGCTCGTGCTTGGACTCCAAATTCTTGTCTTCCTTGACCAAGTCACGCTTGCATGTGGACAGAGCCGTCTTTAGGTAGTGAGCCGCCCCTAGGCAATAAAATTTTGCCGCCCCCCCCCCCCCCCCCCCCCAACTCACATGCAACTTAACAATAAAGTAAAGGTAATGGTTTTCATTTTAATTTTCCTTAGCGATCTATCCGGACAAGTAGCACCTTTTCTGCAACAAAGTTGTCTGTCTCAGGAACTGCTGCAGCAGCTAGCACCACAGTAAAACACGCAAAATTCTTACTTTTCGAACCCATAGTAAAACTAGTACGGGATCGGGATATAGATTAATGCTATAGCTGTGCGAAGGACTGATATCGCCGAAGGCGAAATTTTTGCAAATTTTCAACTTTTAAAAGCTCCAAAACACGTTTTAAAATCTAAAATTACATTATGAGATATAATAAAAATAAATAATAAAATAAATAAAACAAACATTGTTGAATTTGTTTCGTTCTAGTGCCGCCCCCCAAGAGCTGCCGCCCCTAGGCCCGTGCCTAGTGGGCCTAGTGGGAAAGATGCCCCTGCATGTGGAACAGTTGCACTTCCGGATACATGCTCGGGCGAGCCACCCAGCCACGTCGTAAGCCGGTTTCAAAGTCACACATTACTGACTTGATATTTAAAGTTGGTTGGTTTCTTGAAGATGTTGAAACACCCGGGCATATGCGGCTCTTGTCTTTTGAGTCATGAGCACGAATACCGCCCCGAACACCTAAACATACAATTCAATTCAAAAGTCAGGTTTTGAGAGGTTAATTATGTTTAAAAGCGCGTCAGTACCGTTCGAGTCACATTGTTTTCTGGGCCTACGTCTTTTATTAAAAATTTTACAGTGTTGAGGGGTATTCTCCCGCTTTACTTAAAAATATATTTATTTTAGGCTTAACCAATTATGAATTTATAAAGTAAGTGTGTGTGTGTGTAATTTGATTGCTGCAAAATAAATTCAATACATTACAGCTCACAGGTAAACAGCTGCTCTAGCAGTGATGATGAGGATTTGTAGGTCGATTTCTGTTGTTGTTGATGTTCGTGGCCAGGCCTCTGCTATTTGGTTTGTAATTTTAACAAGGGCTGCCCTGTCGGGATGTGAGCAAATATGATGTATCTCATTACGGATGAGGCGCACATACGCCCTCCGTGTGGCCGTGTCACGGCTTTTGATCCAAGATGTATTTATTTATGCAATGGGTAAATTTGTCTTGAAGCACTTTAAAATTACGGTTTTGTGGAGTGGGTGTCATTTGCTGCTGGTTGCTCGAAGGTATACTTAAAGGGGTACCATTCTCCGAATCTAATAAATAATTATTAAAAAACACGTTATAATCGGAAAACGCTAAGTAAACGCGCTGTTGCATGAATCTATTTGGTGCTTTTTATTATTATTATTATTATTATTATTATTATTATTATTATTATTATTATTATTATGTGTTTATTCCATACATTCATTACATATTATATAATAAACATACGGATGGATGCTAATAGCAGACCGAAGATCCATTTGAGACATTATACACCCATCCTAAGAATTATATACAACAATAATAAAATACATATCAAACAAGATGAAACAGACACATATCAAACTCTTAAAAAAACATTCTCTTGACTGCTCCCTCGAACCTACCGAGAGGAAGTTCCTTTACTTCAGAAGGTAGTGCATTCCAGAGCGCTGCCTCCCTGTAGTAAATGGATTTCTGGAATGCACTTGTTCGAGCAATTGGCGTCCTTAAGGTCAACCCCTTATTACTTCCGCGTCCTAAAATCTCAGTCCGATTTACTGGGGTAAGGCGCACAAGAGGGTCAAGATCAATGGTTCCACTCATACACCTCTTGAGAAAAATAATGTCACATCTCTTGAATACAGCCTCCAAACTAGGTATATTGAGCTTTTCTCTTCTAGAAGCGCTACGGAGGTCAGTTCTGTACCCCAAGATTGCTTTAGTTGCTCGATTCTGTAGTGATTCTAATTTGTGCATGTTTTCTTTGGTGGTTGGATGCCATGCTGGCGCACCATACACTATTTTAGGCCTAATTAGCGTGATGAACACAGACCTTAGAACTCTAGGTTGGCTATCTTTCAAGTTACGGAATACAAAACTTGCCAGTTTAGAGCATTGTGACTTAACAATATTAGTGTGCCTTTTCCAACACAAGTCATGAGAAATGTTTAAACCCAGTAATTTTATAGATTTACTTGATTTAAGTTGACCGTTATTCAAAACGTATGTTCCATTAATTGGGTCTGATGATCGAGAGAGTCTAAGAAGCACAGATTTTGAGTCGTTTAAACACATACCATTTACAGAGCACCAAGAGTTTATTGCATCCAAATCAGCTTGTAGAGCATCAACATCATCGAATCTTGTAATAGAGCGGTATATGGTACAGTCATCTGCATACATAGCTAGCTTAGATTGTACACATGAAGGAAGGTCCATCATATAGATGATGAAGAACAAGGGACCAAGTACAGAACCTTGTGGTACACCTGAGATTACATCAATGTTCCCTGATCTTGATCCATCAAATACAGTGCATTGATTTCTCCCAGTAAGAAAACTCCTACACCAAATTAGAAGAGAACCTTGTATGCCATAATTCTCAAGTTTTGTCAGAAGACGTTCATGTGGAACACGGTCAAATGCTTTACTCAAATCAAGAGAGATAACGTCCACCTGCTTAATTGACTTTTGATCCAAACTGTGTTGCCAATCCTCAATTACTTTTGAAAGCATGGTGACACAGGATCTTTTTGGCAAAAACCCATGTTGGTTTGTATTTATAAGTCCATTGTCATCGAAGTGTGTAAGAATGGATCTACTTACTAGTCTCTCAAGTACCTTACATAACACTGATGTCAATGCTATTGGTCTGTAGTTAGAAATGACCTCTTTGTCACCAGATTTGTAACAGGTACTACTTTGCTCTTCATGCTTAGGACAGCCAGTCGTATGATAGTTTAAAAGGCTTGTGATCGATGGGATATAAATGCTGACATGTTGAAT
>JAMZAV010012547.1:0-18304 GCA_024449915.1 Sweltsa coloradensis | reverse complement strand
TCAGTTTTCTGGTTTCTCCTGGTAAACGGTTCATAACACCGTTATCAAATTTCACATCTAACGTTTTAACAAAGAATAAAATGTATCTATGTTATCAAGTACACGTATTCCTCAATTAATTCATGGATGAGCTTTTTTTTAAAAGTTTTTAGTAGGCGTGGGACCTCTTCACTTTTTCAAGTCCCATTGCAAAATCATTTTTGTTTAATAAGGATTTGTTAAAAATTAGTATAAATTGCTATGGTAATACCAATAATTGGATGAGCGTAGCGAAGATTCCATTTCACTACACTGGAGAAAAAAATCCGGAATGTGTTTTTTTTTTTTGTGTGTGTGTGTGTGTTTGTTAACACGATTCCGTCTAAACCAATACTCCAATTAAGATGGAATTTTCTGAAGGCCTTCGAAATCTTTGAATCTAGAACTGCCACGTTTTTGAAAGCAATCGGAAAATTATTTCTCATGAAAATCGCAATTTTACGATTTTTTTCGATTTTTAAAAACATTCTTATATTATTAACACCTACATGCTTTATCCGATTTTAATGATTTTTTCACAGAACCTTAATTTATGAATTAATGTATTCGTGTGAAATTTGAACGTAATCGAATAATTATTTCTTATGAAAATCGCAATTTTTTGCTTTTTTTGTTTTAAACAATTACGCTCATCCAACAACGCGCCTAAAAAAGCGTTTGCGAAGCTTCTTAGTGTAAAATATCCGGAGGCCTGAAAATTTGCTTTTTGAACGCATTGCAGGTGATGTTGTCAAGTTTCCATAGTTACTTGTTAATTATTATACACCTAAAAAAACTCATAATAAAACCTTTATTTCAATGGATTATGGCAAACTTTTTTAAGATCTACTTTCAAAAGGTGCTACATCACCATTACCTTAATGTCCATGTAAAATACTTGGAAGCTTCGCAAACGCAAGGCAAGGCCCCACGGCCCACGCATACAAAAAACTTAGTAATCGTTTTACAGAAATAGTCAACCAAAAAAGCTCATCTATCAACGCGACTGGAAAAAGCGTTCGTGGCGGCCTGGAAATATTTATATTTGGATATCATTACTTGTTCAAGTTCCATTACAAAATTATATGTGTTAAATTAAGATAATCTTTTAAATCTCCATGTAAAATATGAACGTTATATTATAATTATGTAGCTTAGCCCGTTTGGCCATAATGGGCCCGAATATCACGAAAATATTGTATTACAAATCTAAATATCGAAAACATTTCTTCGATTGTACCCAAATACTTGGCAGATCTTAGATCAGAGATTTCTAAGGTCCCCTCCAATTTTGATCAAGATCGCATATGACGTTTGTCCGGTAGAGAGCGAAAAAACAAACTGACAAAAGAATAAAAAAACAAACAAACACTCGAGCTATTTTTCTTGGGGTAAGTGAAATTTAAGTCTTTCCTTCGCTCATCCGATTATAACGATGGCCTTATTAGATGTGCAAAAAGAACTTCATTTTCTCAACCATGAAAAAATAGCTCCTTTTTGATTGTTTTGTTCGTTATTTTATTTATAGAAAGCAAAATTTGGCGATTAAAGTTTTTGATCTCCGATTTCAACGTAATATAAATATCTTTCCGTTTCATGTCAAACCGATTGTTTTAGTCATAAAATAATTATCCATAATTTGCGCGAAATTCGTTAATTCGAGAGAAATATTGCCAGTTACGTAAAATAACGGTTACAAGGGAATTTGAAACGAAATTTCATTTCATTAAAAATGTGTGCATGTGAACATAGAAATATCCCGAATTTATTTTGATGTTGTCAGACTTCAGTGTCATTTATCCTAGACCCCTGCCCCTCTTCCCCCGCCCCCAATAAAGCTAATTATAGCTGCATACAGTTATATAAATACATATGTTTATTATATTGTAAGATTAACAAGCCTCCCTAGCTATTTTCAATTCGATATGTACCATATTTCCATATTAATATGCAAATTTCTGCAATTAATTTATTAACTTCATTAATATGCAGCATATCAAGTGTATTTTCATCATTAAGATATCGCTATGTAATCAACTATCAAAACCAATTATCATTTATACGAATTTGTCTGTGTAATTAACATAAAAGTGAAAAATTAGTCATAAAACTAATTAAGCTATTTATGGCTTAAATTACAAATTTTAAAGTAGCACATTATATGAGCCTGTTATATTAAAGATGTTTGCCGCTTATTTGAAACGAATCGGTTAACTATTAAGAGAGTAATTAGAGTTTGAAGTTCATTACTTGGATGTTTCCTTCATAAGATGCACTTTAGCATTGACATTACATGCTTCAACGCATCCACTCTTGGTAAAGACGTTCCTTCGATTTCCTTCTCTGGACTTCGACCGTGAACCAGGAGGGAAGACGCAGCTCGGTTCTCGGAATTATATAGAGTCAGATCAAACTTAGTGCGAGCCGGACTCATCTTGTAGATGAAGGGTGTAGTGAGGGGGTATCTTGAAGGTAAATCTTAGGTGGAGGCTCTTTACACTTTCAAGGGAGGAGCGATCGTGTCACGTGACCTTTGAGAAATATAAAACTTGGCTGGACAGGTGGCTCACTAGGAGAAGTGTGAGGGCTGTCGTAGAGGTGTGTGTGTGTGTGTGTTGGCGCAGGCCGCGTAGGCGGTTGGATTAATCAGTTGGTTACGGTCGGAGGAACGGCCTCTGTGCTTCTTTATCATGTAGTTCGCTAATAGGCCTCATTAGAAGACCTGTGTGATTTGAATCCGCAGTGTTTTAAAGTTGAAATTCATAGAGTGAGTAAACGGTTAATTCTTTGGATACTAAAGATCAAGTGATATGTGAAATATTGTGTCTATATTTTACATCGTATGTTCGGTTTTTAATCGTCGTTGTTAATTGTGCGCGCTTCATCAGGAACACTTGTGACATGTTCAACGTCACCAACTCATTTGCATAAATCGTCGTTGTTAATTGTGCGCGCTTCATCAGGAACTCTTTGTGACATGTTCAACGTCACCATTCATTTGTATCTTCATCGTGTCTAATTGTGTTTGTGTCTTGTCGGAAATTCTTACCCGAATTGTGCAGTATTTACTCAAGTGACTGGATTACATCGTATCACGTTGCGTGTTCCTCGGTATCCGATAGACTGTCCAGGAGTGTCTGCTTCTGCGCACCAGCTGTTTTGTGTCGAACCGATCGCCGTCAGGGGTCACGTGGGCCTATTAGTCGTTCATCTCGAAGGCAAGAAGGCCTAAAATGGGCTCAACTTGGGGGCAAGGGCTAACCCATACAATTCGGTTCTACACATCAGGGAGCATGTATTGTTGTATAACTGAAGAAAAAATTTCACTGCTAAAAATACGTCACGACGCTTCAAAGATGGCCGACGCTTCATTTCTAACGCCGCACATTGACTTACTAAAACCAAAATAAATGTCAGAAAAATATTGCAGACACTTGATTTTGCTTGTATTCAATTCAGAAGAAAATTTGCAACAATACAATGCAATTTACATAAAAATAAAACAATGGAATAGTCTGTTATAGGTCGAAATAGACCTCGTGAACCCACTTTTTCCTAACTACGCCCTTAATTTAGGGACATCTCAAGTGTACAATATCAATCCGATGATTTTGGAAAAATCACTAATGTGTGTAAGCATATTGGCAACAAGATGGCTATAACAGAACTTGTATATAATGGGCTTTTCAAACTAAAATAATTACAAAACTTAACATGTGCGTAATGATTCTCATTAATATCCTGAGATTTGCACATGATAGTGCAGTCCCTGGCCATAAGACCCGTAGGTATTTCGACCTGGATGGATTTTATCTTCTAATCCTGTAAGGGTGTATTTAAAGGATAGAAAATTATTATTTTTTAATTATTTTTTTATATATTATTTTTTATAATTAATTATTTAAAAATTCATTATCATTTCAAAACAAATTAAGAATTAATTATAATATTTTGGCGGGAAACAGATGTAATGGATAGGTAGGTGGACTAACCTATGGGAAATTAGAATATTATATTAGAACGGATCCATAGGCAGGTAGGCTGTTAATTAACTGTCTGTATTTTTTTACTTACAATATATCCAGTCAGAATGGAAATCATTCTCAATGTTATAATTTAGTAGATTTGATCCATTTTGAAATCCTTATTTACTATAAGTTTGTTTTCAGGTATTTATTAAATTACAAAATTAATTAATAAATTATAATTAATTATTAATTATTTAATGAAACATTTTTTTTATTAATTGAAGAATTTGGTGTTCTTCGGCAATTTGAGCTAGACCTTGTATTTCTTGTTTAAGTAAGTCCTCCTGTGTCCGGGCAATTTATTTCACAGGCTGAGGTTACTTACAATATTATATATGTATATCGAGTAAAATAAATAATTATAATTTATTGGGAATTGAAGATGTAAGACGTATAAGTAAATACAACAGCGCGAGCTCGCGAAGCGATAGAGTTTGAAATAAGCTACTGCAGAGAGAAAAATATTTACAGAATTATTACTGAAAACACAAAACATTCTGCACCAGCAGTAAAACGTATCACTACTATGTGGACAAAGAATCATTCTGTTGAGAGCACCGAACGAGTATTGCTACATTAACAAAACATTCTGCTTCTTTAGTCAACAGTTTTGCTGGGAACGTTCCGCTAGAATTACAGAATATTCTGCTGGTCAGCATAATGTTTTGCTGGAATTACAGGACTTTCAGCTGGGATTACATAAAGTTCCGCTAGGACTACAGAATATTCTGCTGGTAGCATAATTTTTTGCTGGGATTACAGAACGTTATGCTGGTCCAGCAGAAAGTTTTGCTGTAATCACAGATCGTTATGCTGGTTCAGCATAACATACTGCTACCAGCATAATGTTCTGTAATCCCAGAAAAACATTCTGCTGGCTTGGGACAAGATGTCGCTCGTTTGTGGCAATAAATAATTTATTATAAGTTCACAATGTTATAATATTATTATTTTCACCAAAAAATTCACGCAGATACACGCGAGAGTTATTCGATTTAAAAAACACACGACGGCATTGTTCATTTTTTCCTCCGACAATCACAAATGGAAATTCACTCCTGGAATTTCGTTCCAGGTTCCACGCAACATCGTTCTCACGCGATGTTATTGGCTAAAAAATCAGTAAAAAAAGGGCAGTTAGTCTCTCTCTCTCTCTCTCTTTCTCTTCTCTCTCTCTCTCTCTCTCTCTCTTTCTTCCAAACTGTGACGCACAGTTGATGACCTCGAAGGACAAGTTTTGTTTAAGTAATGTGTAAATTATGTTTTTTGTTTCCTAAAAGTGGACTATCAACAAGTTGTTACTCAACTTTAAATAACGAGCTCAAGCCAGAAGGTTACCGACCGGTTTTGCATGTAAGTTTTGAGATGATGTTTGGAGGAGGGAGGGATCTTCCAGAACAAGGGCGGACCTAGCCTTGACTTATTTGACGGGGAGGGGACTTTTTAATGATATGGTATTTGAGCGGCTTCCACTACTTTTATTTTAAAAACAAAACAAAACTCGATTGTACCGATACTATTGCAACGAGGACAGAAGAAAAACAACATAGAATTACAAAATTATAAAAAAGCGGTTTAAATACAAATACATTAAATTTGTCACAAATAATATACATGTTTAGACCATAAAGGTGATTCATAAGAATAAAAATGAAACCTTTTAATTCAACCATCCAAACATCATTGTCTGAGTGGTTTGTCTAATTTAAAGCGATGGAAAATATCGACAAAAACTTGGTGGTTGTGCCTCTTGCACCAACTAACAATTTGATGACGTGTATTGTGTTTAATAATATAAATAATAAATTAATAAATTTTATTTAGAGTCTGCCCACTCAGTTATATAACTGATTTTCAGTGGGGGACTTTAAATCAAAGCGACCAAGCCAACCCTGCAGGCCCCGACGCAATCGACGAGTGAGCGATAACCAACCAAAGATCGATATTTTTTTTTAATAGGAAACATAGCAATCAGTGGTATGGACAGTGCGAACACCCGCGAATCAACGCCAGAATCAACAAGGTCGATTCAGAACAACTCTGAAATTTATTATGTGCTTCGTTGCTAGGACGGCTCCAAAGTCACCGTTTACAAACTCCTAAGACAAGAACTGATGGACTTAAGTCCAAATCAGAAGTTAAAAAACTTCTGACCTTAGCGGGAATCGAACCCTGGACCTTCTGCATTGGAAGCAGATACGCTAACAACAAGACCAACGAGTCACACAACAAAGAGAAATGAAATTCAGTGGTGCTCTCAGCCATTAAAATCATGAAACGAACATTAATAGCGTATCGAGGAATTGACAATGGACGAGGTGAATGGGAGGAGTAAAAACACCATCCCTTTCGAGTGAAGCTCCATATTGCAGTGCCCACACACAACAATTTAAAGGCGAAAAGTTTTTCAAAATTGCTACTTCAAAAAGCCTGAATGTACGTTTAAAATTATAAAATGACATAATATAGGTGGTATTGTTTGGTGATAATCTCAGGCAAAGATCCAAATGGCAGGGCCCCTACCCCATTATCAATTTTGAATTGTGCAAATTTTGCAACTTTAAAATAGCCAAAAAAGTTGGAAAATTTAAATAAATGAACAAATGTGAACATAATTTGTGGTACTAATTGGATATGAAATGAAAAAAGGTGTCTCATGGTCATATTAATTGGCTGGGGAGGAGGGGATGGGGGGGGTGCATTAGAATTAATATTTAAAAGGCTGTTTCCGTAAGGCTAAGTAGAAGGCGTCGTTCAGCGATGAAAGATGAAAAACGATTAATTGATAGGCGTTTTTTCAAAAATATTAATGCACTTAAGTCTATTCGAGACGATGAGTGGTGATAGATAACGATGAATGACTATTACAAATAATGCCATTTACAGGATTCGAACCCACTTCCTTGTAGAGCTAAACTTTTCGTTTAGCGCCCTAAAGTATGTGCCACCGCGGACGGCTGCAGTGGTGTATTATACATAAATTAAACTAGGAAAACGGCCAAGTCGTTGATAGACGAGTAAGCGCTCCATCTGTTGAGTAACCGGGAACATTCCTTATCCTTCCCCTACCTAAGGCTGGATCTAGACAGCATGGGTCATTCGGTCTTTCCTTCCTATGACATGCAAATATTCCCGGATACTCAACACAATGGCGCGCTTACTTGTCTAACAACAATTTGACGTTTTTGAGCGAGCATCTGTTTTTTTTTTTTCTGTTACTGCTTCGAAACAGGTCGCACCGTTTCTCAAATAGACCTGAAATTTTGCATACATGTACATACCACCTATATGGGTTGCTGTATAGTTTTTGAACAAAATCCGATCGTTGGTTATAAAAATTAAAAAAAATTTAAAAAAAATTAAAAAATTAAAATCGTTCCGATAGTTATGAAATTTTGCAGGGTCAATAAGTACAACATTTTCTCCTATTTTACAAATTTTTAGGTAAATGTAGATAGAAATAACAAAAGTAACGTTATTATGGCAACGAAAAGTCGCACGAGAATTCTGGTCACAATGCACTGCCACCTAGAAGTAATCAAAATACTATCGAGGAAGCAGTGTATTATTTTTTATATCAAAAAGTTAAAATAGTTTTCCCAAAGAAATGATGTCAAGGTCCTCTAGATGGCGGTGGATTTTATCCATTCTCTCCTATTTTACAAATTTTCAGCTAAATATTGGTATGTTACATTATGGGAATGTCGTACTCGGGTCGTGTTGCACGTACCGGTGCTCGCTCAATAACGCGACGGGACTTTAGCGTTTTCCTAGTCCTATTATTGAGCGAGCGTAGCGAGCGTCTCCACGTGACTCTTATGGCTCGAATGTCTGTTTTTTTGTTTTGTTTTTTGTTTTTTTTTCTGTTACTGCTTCAGTACAGGTCGCACCGTTTCTCTGATCGACCTGAAATTTTGCACACATGTACATACCACCTATGCGGGTTGCTGTATAGTTTTTGAACAAAATCCGATTGTTGGTTATAAAAAAAAAAAAATAATAAAATAAAATAAAAAATAAAAAAATAAAAAATGTTCCGATCGTTATGAAATTTTGCAGGGTCAATAAGTACAACACATTATCTCCTTTTTTTTTACAAATTTTGAGCTAAATCGGTCAAGACCTTAAGAAGTGTAGATAGAAATTACATTTTAACAAAAGTAAGTTTACCATGGCAACGAAAAGTCGCACGAGAATTCTGGTCACTATGCACTGCCACCTAGAAGTAATCAAAATACTAGGAAAACGCTAAAGTCCCGTCGCGTTGTTGAGCGAGCACCGGTACGTGCAACACGACCCGAGTACGACATTCCCATAATGTTACATACCAATAAGTATTTAAGGTCTTGACCGATTTAGCTGAAAATTTGTAAAATAGGAGAGAATGGATAAAATCCACCGCCATCTAGATGACCTTGACATCATTTCTTTGGGAAAACTCTTTCAACTCCTTGATAACAAATAAAACACTGCTTCCTCGTTAGTATTTTGATTACTTCTAGGTGGCAGTGCATAGTGACCAGAATTCTCGTGCGACTTTTCGTTGCCATGGTATAACGTTACTTTTGTTAAAATGTAATTTCTATCTTCACTTTTAAGGTCTTGATCGATTTAGCTGAAAATTGGTAAAAAAGGAGAGAATGTTGTACTTAATGACCCTGCAAAATTTCATAACGATCGGAACATTTTTTTATTTTTATTTATTTTTTATAACCAACGATTGGATTTTGTTCAAAAACTACACAGCAACCCGCATAGGTGGTACGTACATGTGTGCAAAATTTCAGGTCGATCAGAGAAACGGTGCGACCTGTACCAAAGCAGTAACAGAAAAAAACCCAGACATTCGAGCCATAAGAGTCAAGTGGAGACGCTCGCTACGCTCGCTCAACTTTCGAGGAAGCAGTGTATTATTTGTTATCAAAGAGTTAAAATAGTTTTCCCAATGAAATTATGTCAAGGTCCTCTAGATGGCGGTGGATTTTATTCATTCTCTCCTATTTTACAAATTTTTAGCTAAATCAGTCAAGACCTTAAAGACTTATTGGTATGTAACATTATGGTCGTGTTGCAGGTACCGGTGCTCGCTCAAAAACGCAATTATAGCAACTTTCAGAATTGTTTGTTGCCCCCCCAGGCTGTGGCCACAACCATAATTATTTTATATGCTAAAAATGTAAACAATTGTCATAGCTGGTTCAAAATTTGCACATTTTTATTTCTTGTGAGTTTAAATCGTATCGGATTTTGCTGAAAATTTTAACAGCACCCTAATTACCGGTTTCGGATGTCTGTTTAAAATTTGGCGCAATTCGGTCAGTAGTTCGGCAGTTCTGAAGCAAACTCACTTAATCACTCATACAGGAATAGACAAGGACTCGTTTAAGTTGAAGTTCCTCTGCGGATGGTTGAACCAGGGACCTTGGCTGTCATGGTCATGGTCAAGGTTAAAACAACAGCTCTTGCGAAGCGCATCAATTAAACTTATGCTGACCTACCTTAACACAGAACCTGTAACTCCAGAATGATGCAACAAGGTCACCTTGATGTATACCTCGACATGCGTTTCTTTATTATAGGCCGAGGGTCAACGAACCTTCATGACAAACTTCTTTACAGATTATTATTCTTAGTGTTGTTTTCCTCCATTGTAAACCAGTTAAAACCCAGGTTTTAATTTCAATTTACTGTCAATATTGATAATAACCAGTTGATATCAACTAATATGGGGAACATTCAATAATTATTGACGGAAAAATTGGCAGTTCAAATCATATCACTTGATCTCGAAATTTGGTTGTCTTTTGTTACTTGTAACTCTGTAATCACTTTGTCAGGTTACAGAGGGCCACACTTGCCCTGCATTAGCCTTCCTGCCCTATGGGCAGGTAAATTCATTTGAAACAATTTCATACACTTTGCATCAACTTATCTCAACGGTACCATTTCCAGATTATTTTTATTAACTACAATTTAGAAATTAAAAAAGTCCGCCCCGACCGGGATACATACATACATTTATGTAAGTTAAAGTAATCTTTATGTAACTAAGTTTGTATTGTATTGTGTTGCTGTTTAATGTATTGTATTGTCATGGTTTAATAAATTGCACTTCTGGAACATTTGTCCTGTTTTTTTTTGTATTTTTTTAAATTTATAAATTGAAGTAAATAAAAACAATTACACCTAAGTGAGTTTTTCCCGACCAACCAAATCGATAAATTTCCAGATTACGCTGATGTCAATAATTGTTGGATGAGCGTAGCGAGCGAAGCGAAGATTCCATTTCACTACACTGGAGAAAAAAATCCGGAATGTTTTTTTTTTTTCTTCTTCTTTTTGTATTTTTGTGTGTCTGTTAGCACGATTCCGGCTAAACCGATAATCCGATTGCAATGAAATTTTATGGAGACCTTCGAAATCTCTGAACGAAGAACTGCCACGTTTTTGAGAGCAATCGAAAAATTATTTCTGATGAAAATCGCAATTTTACGATTTTTTTTCGATTTTTTGAAAATTTCTTCGACTTATAACACCTACATGCTTTGTCGGATTTTAATGATTTTTTCACAGAACCTTAATTTTATGAATTTAGGTACTCATGTGAAATTTGAGCGCGATCGAAAAATTATTTCTCAAGAAAATCGAAAGTTTACGGGTTTTTTCTTTGTTTAAACAATTCTTTGACTTATAACACCTACATGCTTTATCCGATTGTAATGATTTTTTCACAGAATCTTAATTTTATGAATTAATATATTCGTATGAAATTTGAGCACCATCGAATAATTATTTCTTATGAAAATCAAAATTTTACGATTTTTTTCTTTTTTAAACGACGATTAATTAAAAAAATTAAAAATAAGAGTTTATTTTTTATTTAATTTAAATTAATTTAAAAAAAAATCTTCAATTAAGTAATGATTTTTTCACAGAACAACAGAAAATCCGCATAAATCTTGGCAACTCAATGCACCAATTACGCTTAACGCCGCTTTATCTTCTGTAATTAATAAGATCCAGGTCCTCTAATTACGCTCATCCAACAACGCGGCGGGACTTAAGCGTTTTCCTAGTTAACTAATTGATGCTTCCAAAATGTTGTTATCAGTTGGACACAGTTGCTGGTCAATCTAGATTTTTACTAGGGTGCCATGTTTTGTCAACTTAATATTTGATGCATTTTTTTTCAGATTTCAACAAGAATTAGCGGATATTAGCAAGGCAAAATTAACACCACATTTCCTTGTGGACCAGCCGTGGTCCTAATGATATGTGGCTAAGGTAGAAGATCTCTGAATCTGAGCGTGGTTTCAATTAGTTATTTGTGCGCGTATTCTGGACCACCACAGCATCGAGAAAAAAAGATAAGAGGTAAAAAATGAAAGAAAGAATTTGTTGGTGACCTTGTTACATACGTGACTACAATGGGATATTTTGTAAATGTTTTTTATTTGGAAAAATCAAGGTCGTCAAAAGACTATCCCTCACCTCCCCTCCCCTCCCCTCCCCCCCCTCGACCCCCACCACCATCGCAAACTCCTCTCCTACTGATCAGCATGTGTAGATCATGTATTTATTTATTTGTGGCCTCGTACATTACAACAGTACAAATGTCCTACAAGTGTAATTTACCAAACCATGAAAATACAATACATTACGCAGCAATACACTACAATATAAAATTAGTTACATAAAGCTTACTATAAATTATTAAGATACTATAAATTATATAAACGTGAATGTATGTGTGTGGTGTTGTATGTATGTTTGAGTGTATGATTGTGTGAGTGTCAAAGTATAAATAGTATGTAGACCGACGTGCCCAAGCTACGAAAAAAAGTTTCCAAACTAACTATATAACAGTAGTTTTGGAGTAAGAACATCATAAATAGGCTTTCGAGAGGACCAAAACTTCTTAGACTTTACTTAGACTTACTCCGAATATTACGGTTTTTTAAAGCATTTTTGAAGATCATTTTATAAAAAAAAGGTATACTAGTTGGATGGCTGATATTTTTACCAAAGTTTACACTTACCCGTGACAAGGACATGTGATATTTTGAAAAGTGTATCTTTAAAATCTTGCGTTGTATGATTTTTGGTATTTTCATAATTTCATGTAAACCCTCAGCGTACCAGAAAACGCAAAAAATCAATGAAGGCAATGTGTTAGAAATACACCTTTCAAATCACATGTCCCAGTCACGGGTAAGTGTAAACTTACGTAAAAATATCGGCCATCTAACTCGTGTACTTTTTGATAAAATCATCCTCAAAAATGTTATAAAAAGCCGTAATATTGGTAGTATATGCATCGAAGAACTTTGTCCAAATATAGCTTTGTTCTTCTCAAAAGGTTATTTATGATGTTATTACATACTCCAAAACTACTTTTGTTATAATATCACAAGAACTTGTTTCAACATTATTCTCCGCCAGCGGCAAAGGGTGACAACACACAATAATCATTTACTTTCGGGGCACACTTTGGCGATCTTGTCACCTACAAATATAGAGCATAGAACATATAAGCCGTACTGAGGTCTGAACGCTATGGCAGTTCGAATGGAATAGAGACGAGCCAACGACCTGTCTGGGTCAGGTTTAAAAACATAATAAGAAGAAAGAGGGGTACGGGGGGAGTAAAAACTAAATACTACGTGAAACAAGAGTGGGCTTATACTGGCGCGAACAATACCGCCCACCAAAATGCACATTTTAAAGCCCTTTTCGACAAGAAAACGACACAAAACTCAAAGAAAACTAAAAGTAAAACGATACGAAGTTCCCCAAGCTTACTAAGCATGGGTAGAACCACAAGTCGATTGACTGGGCGAATGAAACTGCCGTGGGTCGTGCGTACTGACACGACACGCACGACACCATCCTTACCGGGCATAAGGTCAGTGATGCGACCGAGGGGCCACGAGAATGGGCTTGCTTTGATAGCAAGAGGATGACGGGCGTCACCATGAAGAGAAGAGTGTCTCAGTCTCCCGCCCACCCTGAGAAAACCTAATGAATCGAAGAATGGCTTGAGAGAGGCCAACTTCGAGGTGACGCTACCAAATTGCTCAAGCTGGCGCAACTCACTAGCGAAAAACTGAGGTTGAGAAAGCTTTACAAGCATGTCAAGAGAAGACTGGAACTCTTCAGTGCGCAGAGGGCCCTTGGGATACAGGACCTGAGAACGTTTAGCTAGTAGGATCCTCGCGAATCGGATGACGTAGCCAAACACTCGCTGCGAACGGAGTAGAGTGGAGAACTTCATGAAGTGAAGCAACAATGGGTCGACGACAACGTCGGCCTTGGCGATCAGAACTGCATGCGGTTTCATCTCAGGCAACTCAACGCTGATGGAGGTAGGCGTTGATCTGGGCCAAGAATCGGGGGATGATTGAAGAAAGGGCGGTCCCAACTGCCACAAAGGGTGAAGTAGCATTTCAGATGCCGTCAACCACGGACGCACGGGTCAACTGGGTTCTCAGTGGACGGAACGTGAGCCCAATCGGACGGTGAGGTGTGCTCCAGATTTCTAACGACTCGATTTGCCACGAACGTTTTCAGCCGATGAGGAGGTGTAGCCAGCCATGCGAGAACGATAGTTGGTCCGAGTAAAGTACGATGGCGTTCAGGGTGAGAGAGTTGAGTGCAGGCAAGGTAGCTTGGAGAAGACGGGCAAGCAGCAGAGCCGCAGACAGCTCGAGCTTTGGAATGGTCAACGTCTTGACTGGAGCAACTTTGCTACGGGCTCGGAGAAGGCTAACGTGAAAGGTGGAACCCGACGTCATGTGGAGGTACAAGACGGCGGCGTAGCCTTTCTCTGAAGCGTCGCAAAACCCAACTATCCGGAGGACGCCGTGCAGTGAGGGAAAGTGACGTGGGACACGAAACTTGACGAGTTGAGCTACGTCGGCGACGGCGGAGTGCCAAGTGTTTGAGAGCTCGTCGGAGAGTGGGTCGTCCCACTGAGAATGAGACATCCACAATCTCTGGAGAAAGATTTTCATGAAGGAGACAAATGGCGAGAGAAATCCTAACGGATCAAATATCCTGGCGATGTAGGAGAGTGCTGAGCGCTTCGTCAAATGGCCTTCGAAAGGCTGAGCACGGAATGAGAAGTCGTCAGTGTGGGGGTCCCACAATAAGCCCAAGATCTTGATTCCCTGCTCTTCAGGGGAGAACGCAAGTGGTGTTTCCAGATGGTCCTCGGGAAGGGTCGCAAGGGCAGCAGGGAGATTGCTGGCCCATTTACGAGGCTCGAAGCCTCCACTGGAAAGTAACAGCGTGAGCTCTTCTTGAAGAGCGATAGCCTGAGCGAGGTCCTTAGCGCCTGAGACGATGTCATCGATGTACGTGTCAAACGTAATCGCACAATAGGCAAGAGGGAAGGGCGCCCCGTCGTCTTGCACCAGCTGGTGTAAAACTCGATGAGAAAGAAAAGCTGATGGAGCTAACCCGTAGGTGACAGTATTGAGCTCGTACTCCAAGACAGTTGAGTCAGGATTCGGGCGCCAGAAGATGTGCTGATGGACACGATCAGCTGGTAGAATACGAATCTGCCTGTACATTTGGCGGATGTCAGCACAGATAGCGATGGGATAAGTCCTGAAGTTGATCAGGATACTTGGGAGATCTCGCTGAAGCCTAGGACCGATTAACAGCTGCTGATTAAGAGAAGCACCATGCGCGTCCGCCGCGGAGGCGTTGAACACGACTCGAAGCTTCGTTGACGAACTTGAAGCCTTGTGCACGCAATGGTGTGGAATCACGTAATCCGATGACGTGACAGCAAGCTGCATGTGCTGAAGATCCGCGTACTCCCGCATGAACTGTTGATAAGCAACGTCATGCTCAGGAACGCGCTTGAGGCGACGTTCCAGACTGAGAAAACTTGAGAAGGCAACATTGCGATTGAAGCCAAGAGGCACGCAGTGAGCTTGAATGGGAGCCCTACAGAGTAACCCCCCCACATCGTCTCGAGTGTGTGAGGCCACGAACTGGTCTTCACACAGCTGATCATCTGGATTTTTCTGAGAATGACGCAAAACCTCCTTAGTTTCCCAGAACATGCGAAGAGAACGATCCAACGATGGAGCTGAACATGCGAAAAGGGAGCATGGGGCCTGAGACTCGAATCCTGATGCCGGAATCGAACCCAAGATGACCCATCCGAACAGGGTGTTGAGAGCGGAGGGTTGGCCTCCAATGACTACATCGCTGGTCCTACTAAGAATATCCGGATACAGATCCGCTCCTATCAGGAAGTCGATCTTGTCTGGAAGATGAAACCTATCGTCGGCCAACGAGAGCCCACGATAGCGCTCGAACACCTCGATAGGGACGGAGGTAGTAGGAAGGCGATCTGAAATGGCAGACAGAACGAGTGCCTGAACGCGGAGATGATGGTTTGGATTCAACCGAGAAGCAATGTCACAGAGCACATTGCCATGAACCTTGGTAGTCGCTTGCCCTATGCCAGACAGTTGAATAGGGCTAGGTTCTACCTTTCCCGTCCGAGACCTTGAACGAGAGAAAGAGTTATAGCTGAGACTTGAGACCCAGAATCTATGACGGCACGAATAGGGTGATGTTGTCCCTGCAGCATCCCCCAATTAAAGCTCTCACGGTACCCAACAGGGCGACACGCTGAGTGGACGGGGTTTTCCTCCATACGACAGGAAAAAGTACGAGCTGCGATCGTGCCTGTAGGCTGAGTAGAGCTGTTATCAAGATGGTTGATAGTCGGCGTTGGTGCTTTCATCGGATGCAACAACGAGTGATGCTGAGTGCTGTGACACGTCCAGCATGAACGTTCGGATTAACATTCGGATTGTGAATGAAGTCCCAAGCAATTGAAACAGCGACGTAATCGCCTGAGAGTAGCGTACTTGTCGGGCAGCGATTGCTTGAGAAACGTTTGACACTTATACAAGGTGTGAGAACTCTGGCATAATGGGCAAGTGGGTGATGGACGGCTTTGAGCTTGCCGGCTTGACGAGCCTGAAGCAGACTTATGTTCACTGGAGTCATGTGCGCTGGCGTTTTCAACGAGCAATGAGTTGACTTTTCTCGATGACTGCGCCGTAGACTGCGCCTTAACTGGGGTCGAACCCGGTTGATCCAGACAGCACAACTCAAGCGTCCTTGAAGCTTCGTCCAAGAACGTGATAAGCTGCTGATAAGTCGGAGTAGAGAACGCAGAATGCTTGGCCTCGAAGTTTTTTCGGGTTTGTGCGTCTAAGTTTGACAAAGTAAGTGACAGAAGGAGAAAGTCAGCTAAATCAGGAATCTTCAAAGCCTTGAGAGCGTTCACGGAATTACGATGAACTTGCAAGAACTGCTGTAACTTAGCATGACTGCTTGATTTCAATGGAGTGAATCGAGTACCTGTTGAATATACATAGCGGCCAATAAGCGCTTGTTCTGATAGCGCGACACTAGCGCGTCGTAGGCAAGAGGATAATAAGCGCTTGAAATTTGAAACCCATTAATTGCAGCCAATGCAGCATCTCGCAAAAAAGAACGCAAATAGTGGAAGCGTTGTACATTGTTCAATGACTCGTTGTCATGAACAAGGGAGCTGAACAAAGCATAGAAGTCTGGCCACTGAGTCATGTCGCCTGCAAATATTGGCAATTGAATATTGGGTAGCGTATTAACTTGAGCAGCAACAGTAGATGGCGGATTCACAGGAATAGCATCTGGGATACGCGCGACTATGGCGAGATACTTATCGCGTGCCGAGTAGAGAAGGCTCTCAAAGCTGGCTTGTACTGCGTCGACAGGAAGAGGGTTGACACCTTCCTCGAGCTGAGAATTAGCAACTAATATTTCGCTCTGAACCGCTTCGAAGTCAGTTTCCAACTGGTCAAGCTTGTCAAACCGCGATCTATGACGAGAAGCTTCCTCGTCTTGAAGCGCTTGAAACGCGTCATATGAGCGTTGCACTGAGGCAAATATGACGCTCTCTTTTTAGCTAGAAGCAAGCTACGTTGCCGTTCCTGCTTGGTCATGATAACCGAAACTAAGACGACAATAAAAGAAACAGGGAGTGACTATTGCGAGTGCAATTGAAAAAAACAACAATGAACACAAAATGGTAAGATCGAACCCGGGAAGTCAGGACAAATAACTAGTGACGTGTATAAAATACACGCGACCGAGAGAATGTAAACAAATGCTCGCCCTGCGACAATGAACAAGTACCAAACTGGATAACACTGCGTATAGTGAGTCATGCACACGCCGACGAGTATGACCCAGTGATGAGAGATTGAATACCGACAAACAACAAAGCGAGATAATATTTGTATGGTTTTGAAAGTGGACTGTATAATGAAAAAAACGAAATATATTCGGCACGAGTGGACCAAAATGTTGGCACCAAGACGATGATGCCAATAAATACGAGAGAAAAATTAAGAAAACAAATCACAATCGAGCATACCTTGGCTTCGAGACAGTAGGCTTGTGGAGACGGCGAACTTGCCGTTTGAGCGAGGTGTCGAAGTAGGTGATGAAGAGTGAAAAATGATAGACTAGCCTAGTGAGATGATAGATAGAAGGGGGATCGATAGTGATGAAAGTAGTAAATGATGATACAACAAAAACATACGTAATGCACACGAAAATAGAAATTAAATATCACTTGAAAGCACTGTGAACTGTGTGTGTTAAGAAATTGTCATATAGTTACCACGAAGAATACTTGTTGGCTGTTGCTCTCGAGGCAACTATGAAAAATGCGAATGCACTGTCTAGAACAGACAGCCGTACTGAGGTCTGAACGCTATGGTAGTTCGAATGCAATAGAGACGAGCCAACGACCTGTCTAGGTCAGGTTTAAAAACAGAGATAAGAAGAAAGAGGGGTACGAGGGGAGTGAAAACTAAATACTACGTGAAACAAGAGTGGGCTAATACTGGCGCGAACACTCCGCCAACGGCAAAGGGTGACAACACACAATAATCATTTACTTTCGGGGCACACTTTGGCGATCTTGTCACCTACAAATATAGAGCATAGAACATATAAGATGAGATATATTAAAAACATTATGTAAGTTTACAAATGACCACTCTCCCCGGTCTTCCCCGTGGATTCCAGCTGTACTCTAATGAATTGTAAGGCCGCTCAATCGAGGATGTGTGCCGCATCTTGTTCCCTTGCTTACACAGTGGGCATGTGGCATCCCGGGCAGTCCAGTACATCGAAGCCAGTAGCTCTTCCCTGTTTCTCCCGGGAGTCAGACC